>JAWRVZ010000115.1:670000-702500 GCA_037043235.1 Rhodeus uyekii
TTTCGAATTTCAAATGTTGCTCGCATGACGTCAATTACCCATAACTGTTCAGGCTCGATACACAGTGCTTGTGCGCGAAATTCACACAATAAAAAAAACAAACACAAGTCAGAATCAGAATAAAAAGAAAAAAGCAGTCTCTCCCGCTGTGCCCGTCCCTTTAAAAAGCATGTTGTGTTGATCATCAGATGAGATGAGAAGAGCCCGCCCTCAAGCAGCACAGCCAATCGCGTCTTCTTGCATGATTGACAGGTCAGACAGCCTATCAGTGCCAGCTGTCAGAGTGATATTGCAAGCGCAGCTTTCAGAGTGATATTGCACGCGCCAAAGTTAACAACCCTCGCAAGAACGAAAAATGAACATTTATTGATGCGAGTTATTAAATGAGAATGTACATGCTCGTGTTTTTGGTGTCTTTTTACACAACAGCGTTGCTGGGATTTATTTGATGAAGCAAATTTACATACACTGTACTGTGTATGTTTGCTAACAACAAAAGGCATATGTAAAACCACCACAATAAAAAACACCTTCGATTCTTGATACAAACCTTTAATTATATTCTCCAACAATGCAAACTCAAAGATTGCTCACAAAATCACAAAAAGCGTGCAGGATGCTACAGCGTTTTCCCTCAGACGAGATCAACGACAGGGAGTGAACCGTGAGCGGACCGCGATCCACGTGCAAGGCAAACTCAGCGCATGCGCAGTGAACTAGGTACGCAAATTAGTCACGAGATAACCATGTGAAGTGGCGACTTTGTCCCTCTTTTGTGCTCGGGATATTAGATTTCGGCAACATAACCGAATCGACATAACCCACAAGAAAATGCTGAGACACATAGGGAGTTTGGTGGTTCCACTTCAAAAACGTCGACATAATAGTATTGGCGAGTTAACCGTGAGTCGAGATAAGTGAACTCCACTGTAATATAATAAAATATAATATAAGTAGCAGTACATTCCTTTTGTATTCAATAAATATTTAAAAAAATAAATTACCAAAAAAGTATATGGTTTCAATAATCAATAATAATATAATATAAATAATAATAATAAAATAATTGACTGCATCCCATCCAATCATATTTTTTGGCCATTTAAAAATAATATAATATGACATAATATAGGCACACTCACATGCCAGAAACTGTTTACTGTGTAACCAAAAATAATAGCAATAAAAAAGATTTTATGCACAACAAGGGATTTTTTAAATCATAAACAAGTCCAAAATGCACCGGGACTCTTATTTTGAAATGCATATGCTTTTCTACTTCCAGCTGCTCATTCAAAAAAACGAGAGACACACAATATGCTCACTTGCAACAATCTACAACATATTATAATATAAAAACCATGACATAAACATTTAATCACAGGTGCATCATAAGCACTGACTTTCAATGACTTTCAATGACTTTGATGTCTAAGTGGTGCCCGCAGAATAACATAGGGTTCATAGACAATTGGAAAAGTTTTTGGGGCAGACCTGACCTGTTGAAAAGAGATGGTATTCATCCCACCTGGGATGGTGCCGCTCTTCTCTCTAATAATTTGGCATATAGAGCTAAACCTTGACTAACTGGGGTCCAGGTCAGGAAGCAGACAAACTGGCTAAACCGACCGTCTGCTAGCTGTCTCACGTCACAGAGGTCAGATAAATTCCAACACAGAGACTCTTTCACCTAGATATCATCCTATAGAGATTGTGTCTGTTCCCCGAATTAGCAAATACAAAAATCTCTCAAAATCGTTTAAGAGTAAAAATTTAATTGATTTACAAACAGATAAGAACGGATATAACACAAATGAACAAATGATAAAGCTTGGGTTACTGAATATACGATCCCTTTCCTCAAAAGCACTTACTGTAAATGATATGATTACAGATCATAAACTAGATGTGCTGTGTTTGACAGAAACTTGGCTAAAACCAGACGATTATATTACTTTAAATGAGTCCACCCCTCAAAATTACTGTTATAAACATGAGCCTCGTCTGAAAGGTAAAGGAGGAGGTGTTGCTGTAATTTATAGTAACACGATCAGTACTGCTCAAAGGTCTAATTTGAAATATAATTCTTTTGAAGTGATGGTCCTCAATGTAAAATTATCTAGTGCAAGTAATAATTCCTGTTTAACTTTTGTGCTGGCTATTCTATACAGGCCACCAGGGCACCATACAGACTTTATCAAAGAATTTGCTGATTTTCTCTCAGGATTAGTAATGTCTGCAGATAAAGTCATAATCGTCGGTGATTTTAACATCCATGTAGATAATGAAAAAGACGCATTGGGATTGGCATTTAGAGACATTTTAAACTCTATTGGAGTTACACAACATGTATCAGGACCCACTCATTCTCGTAATCATACTTTAGATCTAATATTGTCATATGGGATCAATGTTGATACTGTTCAAATTCTGCAGCAGAGCGATGACATCTCAGATCATTACTTAGTTGCGTGTAGATTACCTTTAGCCAAAGTCGAAAAACTAACTCCCTGTTATAAATATAGTAGAACTATCACTCCTAACACAAAAGATAGCTTTATAAATAATCTTCCCGATCAGTTTCATCTACTTAACATCCCAGATAGCCTAGAAGAACTTGATGTTGCAACAGAAACTATAAACTCTCTCTTTTCCAGCACTTTAGACACTGTTGCTCCGTTACGCTTAAAGAAGATTAAAGAAAATAGTCCAACACCGTGGTACAACGAGCACACCCGGGCCCTCAAGAGAGCAGCCAGAAAAATGGAGCGGAGCTGGAAAAAAACTAAGCTAGAGGTTTTTCGCCTATCATGGAAAGACGGCTCTATTGCATTCAGAAAGGCCTTAAGATCAGCTAGATCTACTTACTTTTCTACCCTCTTAGAAGAAAACAAATACAACCCTAGGTATTTATTTGATACAGTGACTAAATTAACAAGAAATAAAGCCTCAACCCCAGATGCTTTAAATCAGCACAGCACTAATGACTTCATGGACTTCTTTACTTGCAAAATTAATAATATTAGAGAGAAAATAATAAACATGCAACAATCTACTACAATATTCCAAAATACAGTACATTTTAGTGTCCCTGAAGAAAAATTCCAATCCTTCATTGCTATTGGGGAGGAAGAATTGTCTAAACTCGTTAAATCATCAAAATCAACAACATGTATGCTAGACCCAATACCGACTAAGCTACTGAAAGAGATGCTTCCAGAAATCATAGATCCTATTGTCAGGTGTGTAGGAAGGGATGAATGAGGACTCAATGATGCAATGAGACTGGGGATTTATTCATAACAAAAACATAAATAAAAACTGAAAATAAACAACCCCGTGGGGGAAAAACAAGACTAGAGGACAGACTCAAACTAGGACTAGACTTCAGACTTCAAACTTGACTCAGGACTAGAAACAGGACAGCATGAACACTACCTTGTAACGACGATAAACCAGCACAAGACAACAGACACGGATGGATTAAATACACACATGAGGAACGTTAATAGAATAAGACACAGCTGGGAACAAATCAAACTAAAGCAGGGAAACAAGGTGGGAGGGTTACACACTGACGAGACAAAGACGACGTGCAGCTGGCGACAGCCAAACTGCGCGTGACAGAAAACAGAGCACGCGGCCGATTGGATGCGAACCGCGTGCCAAACATAAACACACGGACGAGAGGAGGCGCGGCTCGCGCAAGGCTTGAAACCGCGCCCACTCACATAACGTAGAGCTCGCAAGAACGAGTTCTCACGAGCTCACGACAAGGACTAACACACACGAGTTACGAATGCCCGAATCCCGATCCAAAACCGAAACTGAACCAAACCCAAGTATCGGGACCGGACATCATAACTCGTACGAAAGACGTCACAGACAAGCGCGCGCGCGGCTCGAATCCTCGACGCCGTGCGCACACACACCAAACACGAGACATAACGGTAGTGTCAGAGCTCTGCCACAAAACCAAGAAATGACTACTAGACCGAATGTGGCAGAACCCTGACACTACCCCCCCTCTAAAGGGATGCCACCTGGCGTCCCTACGAGGAACACCAGGAACAAGACAGAGACATGACAACAGAAAGCACGAACATGACAAGGGGAAAAAATAAAAATGAAAATAAAGAACACCAGGACAAGGGGAGAGAGGGAAGACAAGACAGGCTAAGACAAGCAGCAAAATAAACAATTCTCAAAACATCATCATGAAAATGACTCAAAAAAAAAAAAAGTCCTCAAAACGTCATGAAAAAACAGTAACTCAAAACAGTCCCCAAGCATCATGAAATCATACCTAGCTCAATCTTCAAAATGTCATGAAAAGAGTAACTCAAATAGTCCCCAAGCATGGTGAAAAATAACTCAAGCAGTCCAACATACCAAATGAAAAAAGAGAAACACAGAGTCCGGGGGAGGAACTGGAGGGATGAGCCAGGGTGGCTCAGACAGTACAGGGTTCTTAGCTGATGGCCAGGTTGGAGCGGGGGGAATGAGCCAGGGAGGCACAAGGGGTTCAGGGGTCCCGGCAGACAACCAGGGTGGTGCCGGGGGGGAGAGCCATGCGGGCTCAGGCAAGAACAGCGGGTCAGGCGGTGCTGGAGGGGTGAGCCAGGACGGCTCCGGTGAATCTGGAGTCCTGGCAGACGGCCAGGGCAATGCCGGAGGAACCGACAGCTTGGTTGGGTTAGGCAGGACAGGCGGGTCTGGGAGGTCTGGACGAACAGGCGGGTCTGGGAGGTCTGGACGAACAGGCGGGTCTGGGAGGTCTGGACGAACAGGCGGGTCTGGGAGGTCTGGACGAACAGGCGGGTCTGGGAGGTCTGGGCGCTCTAGAGGGTCTGGGCGTTCGGGCGGCGCCGGCAGGCAGAGGCGCTTGGGCGGCGCCGGTGGGCAGAGGCGTTCTGGGCGTTCGGGCGGCGCCGGCGGGCAGAGGCGTTCTGGGCGTTGGGGCGGCGCCGGCAGGGCGAGGCGCTTGGGCGGCGCCGGCAGGGCCAGGCGCTTGGGCGGCGCCGGCAGGGCGAGGCGCCTCTCTGTGGCTTGTGGGTTGGAGGAAGCCCTCTTCTTCCTCCACCGCTTGCGAGGGCGACGAGGCGGCGTCCAATCCGTCGACTCTGGTGGGGCGGCCTCCTGGACGACTGCGGCCTCTGGGGCGGCCTCCTGGACGACTGCGGCCTCTGGGGCGGCCTCCTGGACGACTGCGGCCTCTGGGGCGGCCTCCTGGACGACTGCGGCCTCTGGGGCGGCCTCCTGGACGACTGCGGCCTCGTTCTTCCTCCTCCTCCTCCGTTTCCGGGTCATTGGAGGGCTGGGGCCCCTACTGACTGCAGATGGAACAGGGGAGCAGGCAGTGGGCTGGGAGCTCGTTAGAGGAGCGGGTTCCTGCTCCCCAAGATGGAAGACGTGGTACACGAACTCCCAGAAGCTAAGATGCCCCAGCTTTTCCATCTCCCAATAGACGAGAGGCTGGTCGAGGCAGATGTTAAATACCTCCTTAAGATCAGCCTCCTCGTAGTCGAAGTGATGCACCTCAATCAGGAAGTCACAGGCGAACTCTCTGACATCAGCCCCCAGCTGGCGAAAGTATCGGGAATTTACGAGGTGCATCATCTGCTGGCGGGTGGATGGTCTTGGAGAGGGAGATGGAAAAAGGAAGATCCCCATCTCTGCTGAGTCCTCTTGTGGCTGGTTTATTCTGTCAGGTGTGTAGGAAGGGATGAATGAGGACTCAATGATGCAATGAGACTGGGGATTTATTCATAACAAAAACATAAATAAAAACTGAAAATAAACAACATCGTGGGGGAAAAACAAGACTAGAGGACAGACTCAAACTAGGACTAGACTTCAGACTTCAAACTTGACTCAGGACTAGAAACAGGACAGCATGAACACTACCTTGTAACGACGATAAACCAGCACAAGACAACAGACACGGATGGATTAAATACACACATGAGGAACGTTAATAGAATAAGACACAGCTGGGAACAAATCAAACTAAAGCAGGGAAACAAGGTGGGAGGGTTACACACTGACGAGACAAAGACGACGTGCAGCTGGCGACAGCCAAACTGCGCGTGACAGAAAACAGAGCACGCGGCCGATTGGATGCGAACCGCGTGCCAAACATAAACACACGGACGAGAGGAGGCGCGGCTCGCGCAAGGCTTGAAACCGCGCCCACTCACATAACGTAGAGCTCGCAAGAACGAGTTCTCACGAGCTCACGACAAGGACTAACACACACGAGTTACGAATGCCCGAATCCCGATCCAAAACCGAAACTGAACCAAACCCAAGTATCGGGACCGGACATCATAACTTGTACGAAAGACGTCACAGACAAGCGCGCGCGCGGCTCGAATCCTCGACGCCGTGCGCACACACACCAAACACGAGACATAACGGTAGTGTCAGAGCTCTGCCACAAAACCAAGAAATGACTACTAGACCGAATGTGGCAGAACCCTGACACCTATTCTTAATATTATTAATTCTTCTTTGTCATTAGGATACGTACCAAAAACCTTTAAGCTGGCTGTAATTAAACCACTAATTAAAAAACCACAACTTGATCCTACAGAATTAGTTAATTACAGGCCGATATCGAATCTACCTTTCTTGTCAAAGATTCTAGAAAAGGCAATATCTTTACAACTATGTTCCTTTCTAGAAAGAAACAGCATCTACGAGGATTTCCAGTCAGGATTTAGACCATATCATAGTACTGAGACTGCTCTAATTAGAGTTACAAATGATTTGCTATTATCATCCGATCGTGGTTGTATCTCTCTGTTAGTGTTACTGGACCTTAGTGCTGCATTTGATACTATTGACCACAAAATCCTTCTGAATAGACTTGAAAATTATGTTGGCATTAGTGGAGTTGCATTAGCCTGGTTCAAGTCATACTTATCTGAGCGTTATCAGTTTGTAGCATTAAATGAGGAGATGTCATATCGGTCACGGGTTCAATATGGAGTTCCTCAAGGTTCAGTACTAGGACCATTGCTTTTCACCCTGTACATGCTTCCTTTGGGTGCAGTTATTAGGAAGCATGGCATTAGCTTTCATTGTTACGCTGATGATACTCAGCTCTATATTTCTTCTCATCCTGATGAAACGAACAAATTCACTGAATTAACAGAATGCATAACCGATATAAAAAATTGGATGACTAATAACTTTCTACTGCTAAATTCTGAAAAAACAGAGATTCTAATTATCAGACCAAAAAGTTCGGCACATAATAATCTAGACTACTGCCTAACACTCGATGGCTTCTCTGTCAAGTCTTCGTCGTCAGTTAGAAACCTGGGTGTGCTCTTTGATACCAATCTTTCATTTGAAAGCCATGTTTCTAGCATCTGTAAAACGGCGTTCTTCCATCTTAAAAATATATCTAAATTGCGACATATGCTATCTAAGACAAATGCGGAAAAGTTAGTTCATGCGTTCATGAGTTCAAGGCTAGATTATTGTAATGCTTTACTAGGTGGTTGCTCTGCACGCTTAATAAATAAATTCCAACTGGTCCAAAATGCAGCAGCTCGAGTTCTTACTAGAACCAGGAAGTATGAGCATATTAGCCCAGTTCTGTCAAACCTGCACTGGCTTCCTATTAAACACCGAATACATTTTAAAATCTTGCTAATTACTTACAAAGCATTAAATGGTTTAGCTCCACAGTACTTGAGCGATCTCTTAACACATTATAGTCCTTCACGTCTATTGCGATCCCAAAATACTGACCAGCTTATAATACCTAGAATATCAAAGTCAACTGCTGGCGGGCGATCCTTTTCCTATTTAGCTCCTAAACTCTGGAACAGTCTTCCTATTACAGTTTGGGAAGCAGACACACTCTGTCAGTTTAAATGTAGACTAAAAACACATCTTTTCAACCTGGCATACACATAACACATTATACATACATTTTTAATCCAAATCATGTAAAATGATTGTTAGGCTGCATAATTTAGATAAGCCGGAACCGGGAACATTCCCATAACACCTGATGTACTCGATACATCAGAAGAAGAATGGCATCTACGCTGATATTGGTCTCTGTTTATTCCGAGGTTACCGTGGTCAGCTGGATCCGGGCCGTATCCAGATCAGATGAAGGACCTGGACACGAGCACAGCACTGCCCTGGGGTGTCTGCGGAGACCGTGACTCTACTGGACCCTCCCCTGTGACGATCATGAACCCATCTCTAACCGGACCAAATTGGACTTCATATTGGACTTGAATTGTTGTATAATAATCATGCACGGTTTGGCTGTTGGCCAGAGGAGAACTGGTCCCCCAACTGAGCCTGGTTTCTCCCAAGGTTTTTTCTCCATTCTATTCTTCATTCGTTACGTCACCTGCCGGAGTTTTGGTTCCTTGCCGCTGTCGCCTATGGCTTGCTCAGTTGGGGAAACTTAACACTTAAAATTCATCAATTGTATTGATTCGCCTGCTCTTTTGGGGCTTCTGTTCAGCCAAACAAACTTTGTTTATATTGTTTTTCCTGTAAAGCTGCTTTGAAACAATCTACATTGTAAAAAGCGCTATATAAATAAAGGTGACTTGACTTGACTTGACTTTGAAATGTGCAAAGCTCACGTTTTTTCATTGAATCATCAAGTTGAATAATCACACATCCGTTTTGTGACGACTGTCCCCAAATTTAAGACCTCTTAAAATGATAAGTCTTTTGTTATACTATTTAAGATTTTGTTTTGTTTCTCAGGAAATGCATGCATTTCTAAAAATATATCAGTGTCGTTGTTTTGTCTCACACCAGCAAGATGCATTTATAGAAGCTACTAAAATGTCCTACTTGAACTAATGCCTAATCCTGGTTTTATCTAACCCAGAGGTCTCAAACTCAAATGAGCTGGGGGCTGCAGGAGGCAGAGTTTGTGTGAGGCAGTGCCGCAAGTATTCAACATCAAGTATTCCACAAAAAAAATATATTTTCTCAAACGTCATTATTGACAGTTCTTTAACTTCAATGGGTTCTTCTGAACATAAACAGAATATTGACGAACATGAACGGTTCTTCTGAATTTGACTTGCTTACTTCTTGCTGCCAGAGACCTGCAGTGCTTCTTATCACACAGCTGAGCCACATTTGGCTTGAGAGAGGAAACAGTTGAAGATAGTTTGAAGATGACCGTCAGTAAGTAGACCTGGACTTGGACTTACTGAAGTTCAAGGCTGAGGAAAAAGTTACTAATTATTTTGAGATACTAAGTCATTATTATGAGAAACTTTCTCATTTGTTTGAGATATTAAGTCATTATTATAAGAAACTTTCTCATTATTTTGAGATGTTAAGTCATTATTATGAGAAACTTTCAAATTTTTCCAGATACCAAGTCATTATTTTGAGATACTAAGTCAATATTATGAGAAACTTTCTCATTATTTCGAGATACTTAGTCATTATTATAAGAAACTTTCTCATTATTTCGAGATATTAAGTCATTATTATGAGAAAAACTCTCATTATTTTAAGATACTAAGTCATTATTGTGAGAAACTCTCATTTTTTCGAGATACGAAGTAATTATTTGAGGAACCCTCTCATTATTATGACTTAATCATTTTTTTTCTCAACTGTGGCGGAAACGACTTCCATACTTTCCTGATGACATGAACATTGTAACATTTATATATGGTAGAAAATACCGAGATAGACGACTGCTGACAATTAATAGCTGGGACTGTGGGACACCTTTAATATATTTATTATATACAATGGGATGAAGCCACGGAGGCGTTATTTACTGGATTTTATTTTCTATATTAACCCCATGGGTTCATCGGGACAATCTATGTCCCGTTGACTATGTAACTGGGGCGGGAAACTGAGGCCCCTGAAAGAGGCTCAAGCCAGACTCTGAAGCGGGACGACGGGCGGGATCTGGCAGGGATCGGGCGGGATCACTCCCCTTGGTGACACTGTCAAAGGAGCATCGTTGTTGGTCGTTAATTTGCAGATTTGTCATGATGACATATCATTCGCATGGATAGTGGCAATCATATCGCTATCAACGATCAGCTCTATAGTTGTGAAATGTTTCTGTCTGCATGACTGCATCAAGCCCGGCTGATGCCCCGCCCCCGGGAGTAATTCACTCCACTGTGATTGGCCCCCGGGAGTCATGTACTCCACTGTGATTGGCCCCCGGGAGTCATATTCTCCACTGTGATTGGCTGATTTATACAGCTCCAGCTTGCATGAAAAAGGAATATTCCGCACACAAAAGTGCGATTCATTCAAAACTTGCGGGCCGCACTTACATTAAACTTTCATATTGTCCGGCGGGCCACAAAATATTGTTTTGCGGGCCGCAATTGCCCCGTGGGCCGCATGTTTGAGACCCCTGATCTAACCCCTGTCTGAGAAACCCAGACTTTATGGCTTTTATTTTGAAAAACCCAGGTTTAAGACTTTTTAAGGCCACACAGAAACCCTGTCAACATGCATCTTGCGAAATGGCCGTCCACATCTATGCTGGACAAATTCACATCTGTTGGTGAAGCAGCAGAAGAGGGAAACCTGTGCTCTGTGCCCACGGCAGAGGTTCCTGATGGTGCCATGTCAAAATACAGCGGTGATATTCCGGACGTGGATCCAGCTTCACATCACATGACAACTGGAAACAAACAATCAAGGGCTTTTTTGAAAGAACTTAATAGTTGTATTCGGCAAGAACAGTGACAGTAAAGACATTTATAATACTATAAAACATTTAAATGATGATCTATTGATCAAAGAATTCTGAAAATAAAATGCATCTCAAATGTTTCCACAAAAATATGACATTGATAGTAAGCAGAAATATTTTTTGAGCATCAAATCATCATATTATAGTGATTTGTGAGGGATCATGTGACTGGAGTAATTATGCTGAAAATACAGATTTAATCACAAGAATAAATGACACTTTACTATATATATATATACTGATATAATATTACACTGTTTTACTGTATTTATCATCTAATAAATTCAGCTTTAATCACAGGAATAAATGACACTTTACTATATATTCACATAGAAAACAGCTGTTTTACATTGATATAATATTACACTGTTTTACTGTATTTATCATCTAATAAATTCAGCTTTAATCACAGGAATAAATGACACTTTACTATATATTCACATAGAAAACAGCTGTTTTACACTGATATAATATTACACTGTCTTACTGTATTTATAATCTAATAAATTCAGCTTTAATCGCAGGAATAAATGACACTTTACTATATATTCACATAGAAAACAGCTACATTAAATGCAATAGACAGTAAATGCAAAGCAGTGATATTTAATAATATTTACCACATAACTTTTCATGCTGGGAACTGGCATAACATTGTTCAAAGTAAAACTGTTTATTCAGATATTTCAATTTGGAAATCTGGGACAACTTTTGGAAAGGTTTGGGATAAACAAGGTCAACAAAACAACTTTTGTTTTGAGTATTTTAGTGCATTCATGATAATAAATTGTCTAATCCTACTAAATAGCTACTTTTTTATTTGTACTTTTTTTTTCTGCGTGTAAAAGTCCTGTTATTATGACTTGATAAGTCAAAGGTGGTCTTACCCGGGCTTTTATTATGGTGGGCCGTGGGTCTAAGATTCCCTGCATCTTCCTCAAGGCAGGAATGACGAAGAGGTTACATGTTACGACCGCTGACACGGGATTCCCTGCGAAGCACGAGAGACGGCGCTCATTAAAATGAGGAAACATAATAGACAAAATCTATAAAAATCTGTGTTCATACTAGTATGTGTTTTGCAAAAATACACCAATAAACTCTCTCACCGTCCCTACCTGGCAGAGCAAAGATAAGTTTTCGAGACCCGTCCATATCAAGAGTGGCAAATGTTGTGGGGAGACTAACGGAAGACAAACCAGAGCTCAATACCCGCGTGGATGACACTCAATATCAGGGTGTTTTCAAGCTGAGAGCAGTTCACAAGATCTTTACTGCATGAGATCGCTATAAATACAACGCACTTTCAGTCTGTGGTGAAAAGGGGTTCACTTAAAATGTGCATTGTGAATTCAAAGCACTCTATTTGACTTTATTTTCAGTCGAATAAAACAAACAGGCCTTTTTGCGCATAATAAAATAGGTAATATAAACACAGGTAATGCAAAAATACATCTATTTTTGGTCAAACTATCGTAAACTACACACACACTCTCAAAGGCCTTTCTGTGTTTAAAGAGGTTGCAACATATTTAAAAAAACATATGTTATATGTTATATTTTTTACATTTATTTTATTTATTACTTATTGTTTCTATTATCCTATTACTTTTCTAAAAATAAAATGAAATATGGTAAATGAATAAACAAATATATAAAAATTTTATGTAAATATAATCAAATAAAACAAAATAAAATAATAGAATAGAATTTAAAAAATGGATTAAATGAACTGACATCCAAGTCTACTTTTTGGAGTTTTCTATTCAATTTCAATCCAGTCAAAGTGTGTAGTAAAGAAAAATATTATTATTTTTAAATAGTATTATAAGAAAAATTATTATTTATATTATTCAGTTTCTTTTCTTTTCTTTAAATAAAGAAAGAAAGAAAGAAGTAAAGAAAAGAAAATGGAAATGGAAGAAGAGTTTTCCAATTCAATTTCAATTTAGTTACAATTGATAAGTAATAGTAATAAAATACGTAATTATTTTACGTAAGAATAGTAATAAAATTACTATTTATATTTTGATTAAGTTGAATTATTCTGTTATTTTTCAATTTAAAAAAAATAGTAATAAAATATATTTCTAAATATTTTTTATTCTTTTCTATTAATATTATTTCTATTTTTCTATTACGTTTCCAAAAAAAACCTAATTAAAAAAAAATGAATGAGGACTGGCTACCACACCTACTTTTTTGGGAGTTTTCTTTCCAATTTCGATCCAGTTGAAATGTTTCTTTAATTTAGCAAGGATTTCAGCATGAAAACACCCTGAATCTGCATCACTTGATCAATCTTTACGCAGATGTCACCTGTTTCTTCAAAGACTCACCCTGGTTTCATGAAGACACGTCCAAAGTGTATCTGAGCATGAAGATCGATATCAAGTACCTGTTTCAGGTAATCCTGTGAAAACATCCATTTAAAATGATCTTAATGATGCCGTGCACTTGCACCAATTGCTAATTACTGTGCTGTGTGACAAATAAAGTTTAATTACTGTGTTGCATCTCATGTGAGTGTACATCATTTTAAACACATCTGTGATTATGTAAAGTACAAGGCACCTCATTTCTTTAGGTGTAAAACTCTTTGATGTGAAAATCTCAGTGAGATACATCTCATCTGAAGGGGTCAGCGGGTCTTACTATCATCCAGCCACTAGATGTCAGTATAAAGCAGTGATTACTAAATCAAACTCAAAGTCTGCACATCATCGGACCTGTTATGCTTTTCCATGCATCTTCCTAAAATTGCAGTTTTTCCTTTTACAGGGACATTCCTGCATTTGGAACATCATCAAACCAACATTATAAAAACACCATTTAGCTGTTGATTTTGTCTTTACAAAGCAACCGACAAAATACACAACATATAAACGTCTTGTACCTTTTCCCCCATAGACACGCCCCCTGAGGTGATGATGACGTCAGCACGATTAATTCCCTCGTTCAGAGCATTCAACAGGTCATCAGGGCTGTCGGACACCAGGGGAACAGTTACCATTACAAACGACATGTCAAATAATAATAACTAAATAAGATAAAATCAAATGCAATAAATGTAAGCAACTCATTAAAAACAACTATATGGAATTTATTCCTTTGCAGTAATACCTTGAGATATGAGCATTCCGAGACGAGAGCAAGCCTTCAAGCTAATTTTTGCTTTGAGATACGAGTAAAGATTTGAGATACGAGCACGCTAACAGAGGCCAAAGCTAGTCAAGCACTCGTACGCATCTACGTAATCTACGTCATCCCTCCTCCACACATGCTGCCATTAGCCACTAACGTATCATCTGTCTCGAAGGCAAGAACACATAATTAAAGCCACATTTTATTTTATATCACAGGAATCCTTGTATACCCTTCTGTACTATAATTTTGTGTGTGTGTGTGTGTCTCTATAGCAATTAAAAACATGTTTTTTCCATTGTTATTAGCACTAACAAGGGAGTTTTTTAGAGGATCGGAACGGATAAATTGTATTCTGTTATTTCTTATGGGAAAGAATGATTTGGGATACGAGCAACTTCAGTTACGAGCTCGTCCTGGAACAGATTATGCTCGTATCTCAAGGTATTACAATATAATATATATAATATATATAATTTTTTTATATATATTAATTGAACCTTATCTATATGTAATGTAGTGTGGTAATGATTTTCCTCTAAAGTCAGATTGTTGAGAAATGTGAATCCTGTATTAGGTTGCAAGGTAAGGATTACTAAAACTAATAAAATACTCCAATGTCAACATTTGTATTCGTTTTGTTTTTTTTTTGGTTTTTTTTTAGCTCGCTTATCCAAACAAAATATGTGCTTGCTATTACTGGTAAATTGTACTTGTTTGATTAAATTGTTTTTTTGATTGGGGTAAATTTTGGATGATAAATGTACTGCATTACAAATAAAGGAGATTTCATATCAGGTTTTCCATCAAGTTTAACCAGTATAAGTCACTTGTGGTTCAGCTGTTTAAAGCTCCACTGAAGTGCATTGAATTGCACTGCGTTATTTAACAGGTTAAACACTCCTGTGTCTGAAACAGTAGAGCATTGGCACTTGCAACATCAAAGTCTTGGGTTCGATTCCCAGGGAAAGCAAGAACTGATTAGAATGTCAATGTGTTCGTTAAATGCAATGCAAGTCGCGTTGGGTAAAAGCATCTGATAAATGCATGAATGTAAATGAAACAGGAAGTGAGGGCGGGGCATATTGAGGAGCTCCTCCCCTTTCTTCAAACAGCCAAAAGCGTTTTGTTTATCTCAACATCAAGCCAGTCGAGTCGTTGCGCTCGATAAAACCACATTTGACAGCTTATGACACTATAATAAATTCCTTTTTTATTTCTGTAATAGCAGGGTGAAAGATGCTCACTTGTCTCCGACGATGCCCAGGTTGATGGTCGGGTATCCGTGCTCCTGAATGGTGGCCAGCAGCGTAGAGCGATTCGAGTCTCTGATCTTACCGGGATGTAAATCGTCCTCTGGGTTCAGCAGCTGAAAAGACAGTTCACTGCTTAGTAAGCAAGCAAGAAAGTTAGAATGATAACTGTTTTAGTGTTCACACCAGCGGACGATGTTCTGTTCATTATAAGTGAGCGCTGTAGTTTTTTCAAATGCTCAAGCTCTTTAAAGCATTCTGATTTGGTGTCATTGCCTGTGTCACTTCTTTTATTATTAGAGTAATGTAAGAAATAGTGAATGAGGGTTTGGGGGGCGATTTCAAACACAGCCATTCATCAGCTGGAAAAAATCTATCTGAAAGTGATTCCAATGAAAACTTTTACGAATCTTTTGTTTCAAATCAGTGGTTCGTAGCGTCTACAAACTCACCAAGTCACAAAATTTCAGTAAACAAGGCTTTGTTCTGTCATACTGTTTCGATCCTCGGTTTTAAAATAGTTCAAAATTCAGAGCGTTCGCTGCAAGATATAGACTTAGAAAACCATTTATTTTCTCCTTCTTTAGGAGAAATAACAACAGACACATATGAGAGTGTAAAGGTATAAATGTGGATATCAGCTCGAGGGTGAATATGATGTTCATATTGACATCTTTAACTTTAGTATCATGGATATATTCTCATCAGTTTGAGACATAAAGATCTCTCATAAAGAAACTCTTAAGGAGAGACAAACCTCATCGGTTTCATAATTCTATATATCTCCACATAATAGATGAACAGGGTTTCACATAGATTTTTTTGCTCACCTGTCACTGTTGGTTTTCCAAAGTTTCTAGCCACTCAGAGTTTTCACATTGATACATATAGTAAATCTCAACTGCTTGCTTGCTTGTATTGCCCAAAAATGTGAAATGTGAATGATATTCATGTGAATGAAATTGGAGATAATCTGATAAATACAAATACAGTAATACCTTGAGATACGAGTGTCCCAGCATAAAAGTATTCCGAGATACGAGCAAGCCGTCGAGTACATTTTTGCTTTGAGATACGAGCAGCTTACAGACGCTAGAGGTGTTCAGCACTCGGAGCAGCTCAAGCGCCTCATTTATGGGGTAATTGCACATGATCTCCACTAGAGGCAGCTTGGTTTTACAGCGGGGGTTACCAGGGGCGACGAGTGATTCATGAGTATTAAGCTAGGAGCAGCACGAGTTATGTGTGTTCAATAATAATACACAACACAGGAACACTACACTTCCTTATTGTGTTTGCATTATCTACGCCATCCCTCCTCCTCTTCCTCGTCCAGCTCCTCACATGCCGCCATTAGCCGCTACTGTATCGTCTGTCTCGAAGGCAAGAACTACATTGTTATTAGCACTAATAAGAGAGTTTTTTAGAAGCCGCAATGGAGTCATTTTTCCCTGTTGTTTCTTATGGGGAAAAATTATTTGGTATATGAGCAACTCGAGTTAGGAGCTCGTCCTGGAACAGATTACGCTCGTCTCTCAAGGTAGTACTGTATAAGGCATTAAGATTATAAGCTTTATCATCATGGTTTTCTGTAAAGTTGCTTTGAAACAATATTTTAAAAAGTGCTTTAAATAACTGACTGACTTGGCATGTGAGAATACTGGTCTCTTTATTATAGAATAAACACCTGAAGCACGAGACTTCAGCAAAATTCCCCATTTGATCTCATTGGTGACAGGAAGAAACAATGGAGATAAAGAGCAGTGTGTGCTGTCACGTCACCTCGTTTCCTGTAGACATCACAGCCACGACGGGAAACTTCTGCACTTCCACCTCCGTGACACCCACTGTGGCCAGCAGACCGATTTCAGACGGGCCCATGTGAGTGCCTTTGGCCAACACACATTCTCCACGCTTAATGTCGTGACCGATGGGCCTGCAGAAGAGACCACACACTCTGTCAGACACACTCGCAGCCACGCTGAGACACGCTCACAGGTGCTCACCTGATGTCTTGACCCGGACGAGCTTGAACCAGAATCCGCACCTCCAGCTCTTCTGTGCCCTGAGCAATGAATGGTGACAGGAACAGTGTTATTTTAGCATCATCAAGATACCATTATATATTTTATTCATATTTGGATGAGTTATCCATACTTGTTTCATCTAATAAATTAGTAATATTGTTGTGCTTTTTGAAAATGTTGTTAAAAAAAGTTTATATAGTTAAGTCTTCATAGTCTATATAATAATTTTATGTTTTTTTTTTTATTCCAGATAATGTTTATTTCAAGTAACAAAATGGTTTTTAGTTTAGTTGATGGTTTTAGTTTCAGTCCAGGTGGTAATTATTGGTAGACTTTCAGATTATTAGCAGACTTTTACGAGCATATTGTAAGTCGCTTTTGATAAAAGCGTCTGCTAAATGAATAAATGTAAATGTACTTTTCAAATAATTTTGGTAGATTTTAGGTTAAAAATAAGTGTTTAGTTTAGTATTGTGTACAAAAATAAATAAATGTATTAAATATATTCAAACATTAATATAATAAATACATTTTTACATATATATTTTATAAATAAATATATATTTTAAAATATAAATATATTGATATATTATATATATAATATACATAGATAACGTTTAATGACTATTTACTGTATTTATGATTAATAAATTCAGCTTTAATCACAGGAATCAGTGACACTTTACTATATATTTACATAGAAAACAGCTGTTTTACACTGATATAATATTACACTGTTTTACTGTATTTATGATCTAATAAATTTAGCTTTTATCACAGAAATAAATGGCACTTTACTATATATTCACATTGAAAACAGCTGTTTTACACTGATATAATATTACACTGTTTTACTGTATTTATGATCTAATAAATTCAGCTTTAATCTTTAAATTTTAATAATATACCACCATTTTTAATTGTATTTTTGATTAAATAATTGCACCCATGGAGAGTAGAAAAGACTTCTTTCAAACATTAAAAAATCTTACCAACCCAAACTTTGAAAGGTAGTGCACATACATAAATTAAAATGATTAAATTATGTATTATCATGATTTATAAATGAATCAATAGGCTGTTGCTCACGTCTTCAGACTCTCTCAGGAGTTCAGTGTCTTCTACTTGAACCACAGCATCTGCTCCGCATGGAATAGGAGCGCCTGTCGTCACCCGCATCACCTGACCCGGCATCACGGTGTGTGTGGGCTGGAAACACGTTATAGCAGTTCAGATGGATCATTTTCCTCACATTGAAAGGTGGATTTCTCAACTGGCATCTTACATTTGACAGATTTTCTCACCTGCTCTCCGGCCTGAGACTCGCCGATAATAAATCTGTCACCAGGACCATCAGCTGCTGTAAGGACACAGACGACAAAGTACAATTTTAGAAGAAAAAGTTCCATAGAAGACCTTAACAGGATGGTTCACCCAAAGATGAAAATGAATTTACTCACCCATGTGTCATTCAAAACCCGTAAGACTTTCGTTCTTCATTGGAACACAAATGAATATCGATTTGATGAAATCTGAGAGGTTTCTATCCCTCCACTGACAGCTACACAACTACAACTTTGATGCTTCATAAATTCAAAAAGGGCCAATGAGGTTCATTCTCGTGTTGCACGTCACGTTTGAGCTTCAACGAGAACCAATAACTTCATTCTCGTGTTACGCAGCATGTCTGAGCTTCGACGAGAACCAATGAGGTTAATTCTTGTGTTACGGGTCACGTCTGAGCTTCAGCGAAAACCAATGAGTTTCATTCTCGTGTTACGCATCACGTTTAAGCTTCAACAAGAGCCAATGAGGTTCATCCTCGTGTTATGCATCACGTTTGAGCTTCAACATGAGCCAATGAGGTTCATTCTCGTGTTTTGCATCATGTTTGAGCTTCAACAAGAGCCAATGAGTTTCAATCTCGTGTTACGGATCATGTTTGAGCTTCAGCAAGAACCAATGAGGTTCATTCTCGTGTTACACGTCACATTTGAGTTTCAACAAGAACGAATGAGGTTCATTCTCGTGTTACGCATCACGTTTGAGCTTCAACAAGAGCCAATGAGTTTCATTCTCGTGTTACGCATCACGTTTGAGCTTCAGCAAGAGCCAATGAGGTTAATTCTCGTGTAATGCATCACGTTTGAGCTTCAACAAGAGCCAATGAGTTTCATTCTCGTGTTACGCATCACGTTTGAGGTTCAGCAGGAACCAATGAGCTTCATTATCGTGTTACGCAGCATGTTTGAGCTTCAACGAGAACCAATAAGGTTCATTCTCGTGTTACGCAGCATGTTTGAGGTTCAGCAGAAACCCATGAGTTTCATTCTCGTGTTACGCATCCCGTTTGAGGTTCAGCAGGAACCAATGAGGTTCATTCTCGTGTAACGCATCATGTTTGAGCTTCAACAAGAGCCAATGAGTTTCATTCTCGTGTTACGCATCACGTTTGAGATTCAGCAGGAACCAATGAGTTTCATTATCGTGTTACGCAGCATGTTTGAGCTTCAGCAGGAACAAATGAGGTTCATTCTCGTGTTACACGTCACGTTTGAGCTTCAGCAAGAACCAATGAGGTTCATTCTCGTGTTACGCATCACGTTTGAGCTTCAACATGAGCCAATGAGGTTCATTCTCGTGTTACATATCATGCTTGAGGTTCAGCAGGAACCAATGGGGTTTATTCTTGGGTTACGAAGCATGTTTGAGCTTCAGCAGCAACGTATGAGTTTCATTCTCATGTTACGCAGCACGTTTGAGCTTCAACGAGAACCAATGAGGTTCATTCTCGTGTTACACGTCACGTTTGAGCTTCAACAAGAACCAATGAGGTTCATTCTCGTTACGCATCAAGTTTGAGCTTCAACGAGAATCAATGAGGTTCATTCTTGTGTTACGCATCTTGTTTGAGCTTCAGCAGGAACAAATGAGGTTCATTCTTGTGTTACGCATCACGTTTGAGCCTCAAGGAGAACCAATGAGTTTCATACTCGCGTTACGCATTATGTTTGAGCTTCAACAAGAGCCAATGAATTTCATTCTCGTGTTAAGCATCACGTTTGAGCCTCAACGAGAACCAATGAGGTTGATTCTCCTGTTGCGCATCACGTTTGAGCTTCAACAAGAGCCAATGAGGTACATTCTCGTGTTACGCAGCATGTTTGACCTTCAACGAGAACCAATGAGGTTCATTCTCGTGTTACGTATCACGTTTGAGGTTCAGCAGGAACCAATGGGGTTTATTCTTGGTTACGAAGCATGTTTGAGTCTCAACAAGAACGAATGAGGTTCATTCTCATGTTACGCATCCCGTTTGAGCCTCAGCCAGAATCAATGAGTTTCATTCTTGTGTCACGCAGCATGTTTCAGCTTCAGCAGGAACCAATGAGGTTGATTCTCCTGTTGCGCATCCCGTTTGAGCTTCAACGAGAACCAATGAGGTTCATTCTCGTGTTACACGTCACGTTTCAGCTTCAGCAAGAACCAATGGGGTTCATTCTCATGTTACGTGTCACGTTTGAGCCTCAACGAGAACCAATGAGGTTCATTCTCGTGTTACGCATCACGTTTGAGCTTCAATAAGAACCAATGAGGTTCATTCTCGGGTTACGCAGCATGTTTGAGCTTCAACGAGAACCAATGAGGTTCATTCTCGGGTTACGTATCACGTCTGAGCTTCAGCAGGAACCAATGAGGTTCATCCTTGTGTTACGCAGCATGTTTGAGCTTCAGCAGGAACGAATGAGGTTCATTCTCGTTTTACGTATCACGTTTGAGCTTAAACAAGAGCCAATGAATTTCATTCTCGGGTTACGCGTCACGTTTGAACCTCAACGAGAACCAATGAGGTTCATTTTCATGTTACGCATCACGTTTGAGCCTTAACGAGAACCAATACATTTATTTTCGTGTTACACATCACATTTGAGCTTCAACAGGAACGAATTAGGTTTACTTTCATGTAATGCATAACGTTTGAGCTTCAACGAGAACCAATGAAGTTTATTCTCATGTAACCCAGCACAATTGAGTTTCAGCAAGAACCAATGAAGAACAGAAGAGACTTGGATTTTGTTAAAATATCTGTGTTCAGAAGATGAACGAAAGTCTTGGGTTTGTAACGATACGAGTTTGAGCTATCAGGCACTTATTTATAACCTTTTAGGGGTTCCCATGATGGGATCGTTTTATGGATTAAATTGTTTATAAACATACTTTATCACTTGAAAAAAAAAACCTGTTAAACCTCTTTAAAATGTTGACAAGAGCCCTAGGGCTATATATGGAACCCCACAGAACCTTTTCTTCTAAGAATGTAAAACTCAGTAGAATTAGTATTGTATTAGTGTTTTTATTTTATTTTACAACATCTGAATTGAGTTTACAGCAACTGAATATCAACTTATGATCTTCTTGAAGCAAATCTTCCTTCTTCTCTGAGAAAATAAATAATATCAGAAAGGCGATCAGCACATCCTTGAGCTGCACTGGGGTAAAACAGATCAGACCACAACCTCAGAATGTAGCTATTATGTCTGTTTTCGAAGCAATTGATGGTAAAATTTTGGAAGAAACAGTACAGCACCTTAAAACATCAACCTGCGCCCTTGACATACTTCCCACATCTTTTTTCAAAAGCGTGTTTAACTGTTTAGAAGCAGATCTCCTAGAAGTGGTAAATGCCTCACTTCTTTCTGGGACTTTTCCAAAATCCCTAAAAACTGCAGTTGTTAAGCCCCTTCTGAAAAAGAGCAATCTGGATAACATCATATTGAGCAATTACAGAACAATCTCAAATCTTCCTTTCATAGGCAAGATCATTGAAAAAGTTGTTTTCAATCAGCTGAACAAGTTCTTAAGCTTGAATGGATACTTTGACAACTTTCAATCTGGTTTCCAACCACATAACAGCACAGAGACAGCACTCATAAAGATAATAAATTATATTCGTCTTAACACAGATTCAGGTAAATTATCAGTGCTGGTTTTACTCGACCTCAGTGCTGCGTTTGACACTATAGATCACAACATTCTCCTTGACAGGCTGGAAAACTGGGTTGGGCTTTCTGAGATGGTTCTTAAATGGTTCAGGTCATACTTAGAAGGGGGAGGTTATTATGTGAGTATCGGTGACCATAAGTCTGAGTGGACATCCATGACATGCGGAGTCCCTCAAGGTTCAATACTTGCACCCCTCCTGTTCAACTTATATATGCTGCCACTGAGCCAAATAATGAGAAAGAACTAAATTGCATATCACAGCTATGCAGATGACACGCGTTATCACCTAATGATTACAGCCCCATTGACTCCCTGTGTCAATGCATTGATGAAATTAAAAACTGGATGTGCCTAAACTTCCTTCAGTTAAACAAAGACAAAACTGAAGTCACTGCATTTGGAAACAAAGATGAAGTTCTCAAAGTGAACGCATACCTTCACTCTAGGGGTCAAACAACTAAAAATCAGGTCAGGAATCTGACAACTAAAAATCAGGACAACTAAACAACTAAAAATCAGGAGTCAGACCTGAGTTTCAGTAGCCATGTAAAAACAATAACTAAATCAGCATATTATCATCTCAAAAATATTGCAAGAATTAGATGCTTTGTTTCCAATCAAGACTTTGACCTTGTTCATGCTTTCATCACCAGCAGGGTGGATTATTGTAATGGGCTACTCACCGGCCTTCCCAAAAAGACCATAAGACAGCTGCAGCTCGTACAGAATGCTGCTGCCAGGATTCTGAGCAGAACCAGAAAATATGAACACATCACACCAGTCCTCAGGTCCTGGCACTGGCTTCCAGTTACATTTAGAATTGATTTTAAAGTACTGTTACTTGTTTATAAATCACTCAATGGCCTAGGACCTCAATACATTGCAGATATGCTCATAGAATATAAACCTAACAGATCACTAAGATCATCAGGATCAAGTCACTTAGTAATACCCAGGGTTCACTCAAAGCAAGGAGAGTCTGCTTTTAGCTGTTACGCCAGCCGCAGCTGGAACCAGCTTCCAGAAGAGATCAGGTGTGCTCCAACAGTAGCCACATTCAAATCAAGACTCAAAACACATCTTTTTACCTATGCTTTTGCAGATTGAGCACTGTGCTATGTCCGAACTGTTTGCATTTTATTTTATATGTATTATCTTTTTATTCTTTTAATCATTTTTAATGTTTTATTTTTATAATTCTTCTTTATGTAAAGCACTTTGAATTACCATTGTGTATGAAATGTGCTATACAAATAAACTTGCCTTGCCTTGCCTTGCCTAAGGCTGTAAATTGCCAGAAAGCCTTCATAACATTGCCAACCTTGAGTTTTACCCAACAAACTAATGTGTTTATAGACCGTTAGTAACATCTCAATGGCTCATAAATATGCAATTAACACAAAATTGCCAAATGCTGAAGTTAAGAGGGAAAATCCTGAAGAGCACCATAAGAAATGAGTCCATAATAAATGAATGAAGCATTTGACATTCTCCCCCTCAGAGACGTTTCGAGTGTCACTCTCTAGCAGACGTGAGTAATGTTTTCGAGCACTAGAGCGTAAGTTAACCAGGATTGTCAGACCACCGGTTAGCCAATTCATTCAACCAGTTCTCACCTCTTACAGCATAGCCATCTTTAACGGAGGCTGGGAAAGGAGGCAGGTTGTCTTTGGCATAAACGTCCTGAGCCAGAACTCGACCCATGCCGTCTACGAGAACAAGAACAAATACAGAGAACAACATTAAATGTGTTAATTACTTAAACTAGATATATTATAGTTTTAACTGTATATAGGGAACTTGCTGTTAACCAATTCACAGGATTTTATTAGGAACATTTTAAGTTACAATTTCAAGTGTTCTTTATATAATATAATATAACACACACGCTCACTCACTCACTCACTCACTCACTCACTCACACACACTCCCTCACAAACACACACACACAGACACACACTCACTCACACATACACACACTTTCACACTCGCCCTGACACACACACACATTTTCACACAAACACATACACAATATCACAGCAGATTAACACACACACCTATATGATCTACATGTCACATACTGTAAGAATAATTTTCAAAAAAAAAAAAACGTTCTTTTAAATCACTATAAAGGTGATCATAAGAAAAAGATTTGTCTCAGTACAGTGATGGTCTCAGATACCATGGTGGTGCTTTTTGGTATTTTTTGTAAGTGTAAGAAGGAGAAAGACAAAAATCCATCACAACAACCTAAGCTGAAAAACTTAGGTCTGAAAAACGTGTGTGTGTGTGTGTGTACCTCTATAGTTAATGATCTCAGTGCCCAGAACTGCGGTCATCTCCAGCACAGTGATGAAGGCTTTATCCATAGAGGTGAGAGGAAATGGAGACATACGGTGTCTCCGAGCCACTTTGGTGATGTCCACCGCACTATGACCTACAAATACACACGCAATCCTAAACACATCATATATATATATATATTCCTTCCATGTTCTCCCATGTGTTCCCATTCACCTGTTGCATCATCCGTCACCTCATTTGTCTTGTCACCTGCACCTAATCCCCTCATTAACTCCTTTTGTATATATAGCTCATGTTTGCCTTCAGTCTTTGTGTTGTGTTGTTTTTCTGTGTTCATGTTTCGATGTCCCATGCGCCATGTATTCGCACTATAGGTGCCGTTTTTGTTAATAGTTCTATAGTTAATAGTTATGTTCTTCATTTTGCACTCCAAGTGCCATTTTGTTTTGTATATTTAGTGTTTTGTTTTTATTTGTCAAATAATCCTTAATCTCCTCGTGCCTCCTCGTCTCCTCATCCCCCCTCTACCGTAACACTTTCTTTATATTTAAGGAGTATAATACATCTGTAAATAACAAAAATAGTAAATTTCAGACGCTGGCTTCTCTTGATTTTGTCAGGGTTCTGCCACATTCGGTCTAGTAATCTCTTGTTGTTGTGGCGGAGCTCTGACACTACCGTAATGTCTTGTGTTTGATGTGTGTGCGCACGGCTTCGAGGATTCGAGCCGCACGCGCGCTTGTCTGTGTGACGTCTTTTGTGTGAGTTATGATGTCCGGTCCCGATACTTTGGTCTGTTTCGGTTTTGTGTCGGGATTCGAGCATTCATAACTCGTGTGTTCGTCCTTGTCCTGAGCTCGCGAGCCGAGTGCTTCCTCGTTTTCGTGAGCTCTGTTTTGTGAGTAGGCGCGGTTCAAGCACTGCGCGAGCCGCGTCCTCTCTAGTCTGTGTGCAGTGTTGGGAGCATGCGGTTGGTGTTTTTATCAGTTTTTTGTTGTCACCAGCTTTGTTTAATTGGCTGCATGTTCATGTCTTGTCTGTTACCCCGCCCGTCTTGTTTCATTGTCATTAGTTAGATTTTGTTCCAGCTGTGTTTCTCATCAATTGCCTCTCCTCCTGTGTATTTATTCTCCCAGTGTCTGCTTTCTTGTGTTGTTTCGTCGTCATTTCTTGCCTTGTAGTCAGTGTTCCAGTGTCGTGTCCAGTCGTGATTTCTAGTCTTGTTTTTGTCAAGTTTATCTAGTCTTGTTTTTCCCCCACGGGGTGGTTTTTGTTCAGTTTTTATTTTTTGTTATGAATAAAGTCCCCATACTCAAGCAACATTGAGTCCTCGCTTCCTACTACCTGACAGATTTCGGTTTAGTCCCATTATTATTTATTAGGCTCGACAAATAAAACACTTCCTGAGAATCATTGACAGAGACAATATTTGATAATCACATACAGACAAAGCACAAGAAAATTTTAAACCTACTTGCTCTTAAGATATTTTCTTTGCTGCTGCATCGTGACTGCACCTGAAGAAATAAATGAAGCGGAGAAAGACAGGAAAAAGTTAGTGTTTAAAATCTTTATGTTTTCATGGAGATGTTTGCTATAAAAAACCCCAGAGAACAAGAGAGCGATGTCATGGTGCCGCCAAATCATCATGAAACTCTGAGACAAACATAGAGCAGAGGATTCTGGGATGTAATGAGGAGAAACAGACAGAGCTACATCACCGTTTAAAAGTTTGGGGTCAGTAAAATGTTTTTGAAAGACGTCTCTTCTGCTCATCAAGGCTGCATTTATTTGATCACAAATACAGTAAATACAGTAATATTGTGAAATATTAATATCATTTAAAATGACTGTTTTCTATGTGAATATATAGTAAAGGGTCATTTATTCCAGTGATTAAAGGAGCTGAGGCTGAGACGCAGCGTCTCGTTCCCCTTCAGCGAACCAGGGTTACATACGTAACCCGAGACGTTCCCTTTCATGGGAACTCGAGCTGTGTCAAAAGCGCTAGGCCCACAATGAATGTCACGGGATATTGATACACACAATCTGCGCAGTCAGCGCTCGAGTGCGCTGGCTGTGAGCTTTGCTAAGCTGCTCAGTAACGAGTTTTTCTAAGGGATCTGGTCCTGCTGCAGCTGAGGCTCAGCAGCAGGCTGTGCCTGGGGATCGCGTCAGATCCATCAGCGAGGGTTGAGATGGGCTCCGCCCTACCTCAGCTTTCCTCGCAGGATCCGGTCTCTGTCATGTTCGGAAGCACGCTGTTTGGAGTGTTTGCCTCCGATCAGGCAGAAGCAGATTGACACTGTAACGCTCCGGCTCTGAGGACTTGGATGTGCTAGTGTCAAGGCTGGAGAGGAAGTTTCGCCATCATCTCTCTAGTCTATGAGGCAAGAGCGCTGGCTGTCAGCATCGCGAGCAGCGCTCATTGCGTACGCTCCGCTCCAACCTCGCGCAGAGCGCGTGCTCTGCCTCGCGGTCTTTTACGAGCCGCTCGGTACCTGGGGATCCGCGTCAGATCCATCAGCGGGGATTGAGATGGGCTCCGCCCTACCTCAGCTTTTCCTCGCGGATCCGGTCTCTGTCATGTTTCGAAGGCGCGCTGTATGGGGCGTTTACTTCCAAACAGGCAGATTGACGCTGCAATGGTCCAGCTCTGAGGGGTTGGACGTGCTAGTGTCAAGGCTGGAGAGGAAGTTTAGCCACCTGCCTCTCTAGTCTATGAGGAGAATGTCGAGGTTGTGAATTGTGCTGTCCAACAGCCAATATTATTATGGCTGCTGAGACTAGGGAATTAATCCTATAAATACTTGGATTAATTTTCCTCGACAATCCCATCCCAGCGTCAGCAAAATCCCCCGGCACTGCCCACAAAAAAATAAAAAAATAAAATAAATAAATAAAAGCGGGTCACTTTTTTCTCGTGGGTAGAGTAGTTTCTGCGGAACTGCTCGGGGACCTCGATGAGGGCGGAGCTCTCTCTCTGGGCCGCTAGTGAGACGGCCTCTGGCTGCTCAAACTAAGTGGCTCTGGCGGTTTAGGAGAAGCTCTTTGGCTTCCTAGCCATTACACTGGCTATGTCCTCCTGGGCGCCCATCTGTCACCTCCGGGGCTTTTTCGAGAAAGTTTTGGAGGCTGTCGCAGCAGGCGTTGTCCAGGAAGCTACCGCCCTCATTTTGAGGCTGTGTGCCAGCCACAGCCTCAGAGCTCCTCTCTTAGGGCCGCACACAAGAGTGTTGTTGCTCATCTCCCCCCAAAATAATTTGTTTGGGGGGTAGGGCCTACATTCTTGAGCTCAGCCTGCTCGCCAGGACGCATCTGAGGAGCGTTCTCTTCGCTGAAAGGGGCTTAGAGCTTGAGGTGCTGGTGCTAAGAGCGCCAGACCTCGCAGAGGCGATCTTTCCCAGTTCCCGTCCAGAACGGCGCAGTTCTGGTGGAGTCGCCCCCTCAGAGGAGGATTCAAGAGCCTTCAACCCAGGTGTTCCCCTAGAATCCGGGCCCCTGTGGTGGACGCTCTTCAAGGACCAGAGACCAGCCTTGGGGGTGCTGGTTCCCTTCATGAGTTCTCGCCGCATAACGCCGCCAGATATCTCTCATGGGGTCCAGCGCATAGTATCATCAAAGAAAAATAAGGATACGCTCAGGGGGATACTCACTGTGGTAGACCCCTAGCAGGCTCTGGTCATGGAAAAGGAAGCACACTCCAAAAAACCTGAAGTATGGGGCATGGGAATGTTCCCCTCTCGGTTAGAGGTTCCGGCTGTGCAGCCGTCTCTTCTTTGTTCCATACGGATGAGAGGTGGTGCGGCCCTGGGAGTTTAGTGTCTTCTCCGGAAGACGTGCTCTCCCACAGCTCTCCATCCACGAAGCTCCGCAGGTTCGCCTCTGGGGGGGGAGGCGCACCTGTCTGGAGTTTCCTCTCGGCCTAGCTCTGTCACCCTCACTTTTGCTTGGACGCAGAGCGTTTTAAGAATTTCCCCTGGCGACTGGTCCCCCCAGTCACTGGGCTAGTGGTTCGACGCTGAGATGTCGTTCTTGCTCTCCTAAGGTTGGGGGTTGAGGCTGAGCATGAAGGAGTGGCTCCTCCAGGCAGTTTAGTGCCAGCACGGTTCCCCTGTGGCGCACTTTTGCGGTTCTTCAGTCGTCAGAGCTTATAAGAGGCTAAGCACCCACTGCTAGCACTCACAGAGCGCTTCTCTCCCTAGACAGCGGCTCCGGTGTTGGAAGTCATCTGGAGTGCAGTATCTGAACATGGTCACATGATCCTTCAGAAATATATATGATTATTATTGAATTTTTCATGATTTAATGAATGAAAAGTTCAAAAGAACAGCATTTATTTACAATAAAAGTATTTTTCTATTGAATATTTACTTTCCCTTTTGATCAATTTAATGCATCCTTGCTGAATAAAACAAATTTTCAAAAGAAGAAAAAACCTCTTACTGACCCCACACTTTTGAACGACAGTAAGATTCAGAAGAAACATTAGAGATCAGAGAGTCTTAAATTTCAACTCTATTCCCATGATACAAATCTGTAAATTTTACACAGAACCTTAAAGGGTTCTTTCAGGCACTTTGTAGAAACTTATAGTAGTTCCCATATGGGATCATTTTATAGATTTAGTTTGAATGAATTAATTTTGCTTTAATAAAGTTTTAATTTTATAAACATTTCATGAAGTAAGCAGCTCACATACGTTATCACTAGAAAAAACACTGGAAATAACTTGTTAAGCATGATATAATCATTTAAAACCATTCTATAAAATTGTTCTGAATGGAACCCCATTTATGTGTCTGTTTTCCTTTCTCCTTTTATTCATACTTTCTTCTTTTTTAAAAACATCATTCCCTCTGTAACCTCAGCATGTTGTGTGACTCTCCAGGCCTGAAGTGGTAGTTCGTGCCGTTTGCGATAACTCTACTTGTGAAAACCACCCTATAATCAGTGGTCGGAAAGATCTAATAGATCTATTGCTCTACAGCGAGAAAGAGAGAAGATGAGAGAGGGATATGTTCCCCGAAGAACTACTGCTGCCCGAGGAGAAGCATACGCCATCTAGTGAGGAGCGACTGAAGAATCAAAGGAGGAGGAAGAAAGACAATTACGAGCGTAAGACCCAGAACGCCACACAGCTCATGAAACATGTGAGAGAGACGCACAGAACAGCTGGAAAAGCAAAATGCAGCGAGGGGATAATAATTCAAACAAGATTGAGATGTCAGCAAAACCTCCAAATCACAATAGCTTACGAAAAAAAGTGAAGAAGCAAACAAAAATGTTCAGTGACATTGTTTGGAGTCATTGTTTGTGGCTACGCATTGTGTTCAATAACAGGAGCTTTTCTGGTTTAAAGCACCATCTTATGCTACTAACAAGGTGGCTTTTTCTATATTAACTTTTATGCTAAATTGTTGCATTTGTTAACGGTACTTAATGCATGAACTAATTATGAGCAATATATTTTTACTGCATTTTGTAACCTTTGCTAAAGACAAAGTTCATCCTGAAATTAAAGTCAAGTCATCATTTACCCACCCTGGTGTTGTTGTAATGCTTTAGTCCTTCTTTCTTTTATGGACCACAAAATTTAATTTTTGTCATATTCGCTCACCCATATAACGACAGAGTGACCAGTTTTAAAAATGACACATAAGTATGACAGAATGATCCCATGTGACGTGTGTCGTATATTCTGAGGGTTCTGGATGTGTGTGAAAAACAAACGTATTCAATGTATTATTTAATGAAAATCCAGACCTGGGCCGTTGGTCTTCTGAGCTTCATGAGCTTCATTCCGACTCACACAGAAAAACACACGTGCTGAGAGAAACCAAGATGCATGTCCCTTCTTCTCTGAGGGGAAAATATCCGTTGCGTTTATCACAAAAAGTTATTGCGTTCCCATCTGTCATTCTGACTGTCATAAGACAAACGGTGAAATTTGATTCAGTGAAGAAAGTACATAGATACTTTTATAGTAAAATTTCACGTCTTGTTTTTGTTCATCTTGATTTCTCACGGCTTGTGTGTTTTTCTGTGTGCGGAGTGAACTGATATATAACATCATAAAACACATATTTAATCATCTGGTTACCTATTGATAGACACGATTCGGAAATCCATTGCCGCTTTTATATATTTCTTATTTTGTATATATATATTATTTTCTTTTCCTTATTTGTACACTTCAGTCTATGTAACCTACCTATGTAACCAATTATTACTTAAAGCCTTTCTTTGCTTTTGTGTATTTTTCCATAGAGTAAGGATGAATATTGTCTGCACGTCTCACCAGATAGAACATGTTATCAGAATGTTTTGAGAGTCTCTCTGTTGATAGTTGGAGCCTGAGCCGAGTTCAGCCTTGGAGAAGCTGTGTATCTCTGTGTGTGTGTGTGTGTTAGTATGTGTGTATTAGTGTGTACCTGTGTGTGTGAGATAGCGTGTGTGTGTGTGTGTTAATATGGTCTGTATTGGTGAGGTGATTAACTGGCACCATAAGGAGACAGAATGACTTGTTGTTCTCGACAAGCCACGTGGACGGTCACTAACCGTCATCCATGTGATCAACGAAGATATGCTTCAGACTGTCTGCTCTTGTGTGGAAAATTAATAGTTTTGTTTATCTTTTTTTCTTTCTTTCTTTGCCAATCAGAATCATTTAAACGCCATCATTGATGTAGTGAGTATAATTGCTGTAACAATGTTATTGTAAGTGGGGCGGCCTACGAACTCCTTGTGAGACTTGAAGCTTCTGCTGATGAAACTGGAAACTAAACTTCACTAAAACTTCTTCTATTGACTGCACTTCTGATGCCTGGTCTTCACTCAACATATCTGGTCCTTGGGTCTTGACTGTAAATCCCCTACACTATTAAGCTCTGCATTGATTACAAAGTATTGCTGACCTATAAACGCTTTAGCTCTTGCGTTTTTAATCAATCTTCTGTCACCCTACAATCAATCATGCTCTTTAACATCACAATATCACAAAACTCTGGGCTTCTGGTTGTACGAGGATATCTAAGTCCACTAAAGAAGGGAGAGCGTTTAAACATTTGGCTCCTAAACTCGGGAACAGCCTTTCCAGATAATCTTTGGGACTCAGACTTCCAGTTTCAGTCTAGATCTCTTTAGCCAGGCATTCACACAATGCATCTCGTAACCATGTGCTCCATTTGTATCAAATCAAATGCACAGGATTATTTTTGCTTAACGTTATAAACAGTAGCTATGCTTATTTTCCATTTGCTTTTCTGTTTTATCTCAGGACGGGCATCCCAAGGTCACTAAAGAGCAGAACACCTGTGAGCTTTCCTGTGTCTCAAACAGTAGAGTGTGGCGCTTGCAACATCAAGGTCATGGGTTTGATTCCCAGGAAAACCAAGAACTGATTAGAATGTAAATGTGTTTCTTGAAAGCAATGCAAGTCTCTTTGGATAAAAGCGTCTGATAAATGCAAAATGTAAATACCGAATACGTTTTGGCCTGAGTTGGATTCTAAAAATCCATAATAATTAAATGTAAGAGAGGACGTCAGATGACGCAACATGCACCAATGCTAATTTTGTGTCCACAACAAAATTTTGTGTCCATAATAATTACTCCAATGAGCTCAACGTTTCCGCCTTAAATCATTGCTATCACTGCTATCAATGCACATTTCTGAAATGTACATTGCATTTTCTGTAACGATATGCACCGTGAAAAGCGCTAAACAAAAAAATGTGAATTGACAAGAAATGCATTGACTTAATAGAGTTTCAGGAACGCAGAAGACCGACGGTCAAGGTCATGTTTTTTGTCAAATAATAGATTACATTTTGTTTGTTTTTCACAAAACCCTATGATATATGCCCAGAAAATGTGGAAAATATGACACGTCACATGGGACCATTCTGTCTTTTTAAAACGCTTGATGCCAGTCGCTAAACACAATTAACAAAAATACAATTGCTCAATGTTTGTTCATGTTAGTTCACTGCATAACTAATGCCAAAAGATGCAACTTTCACTCTGAA
>JAWRVZ010000115.1:707500-785000 GCA_037043235.1 Rhodeus uyekii
ATTACTAAAATAAAAAGTGCATAATACAGTGTTTTTCTATGGAAGCTTTTTTCTGACACTGAATGTAAAATATAAATGAAAACTTTTTAAGATAAGAATCACAATTTCGTCTGCATCTGGAAAATCAGACTTTTTTGATGTAAAAAGTATTTGCGAGAAAAACGTTTAAATGTTTTTATTCTGTGGCGGAAAAAAGGTTCCATAGATATCTGCAATACAATCTGACAAAAAGGTTTTTTTGCCATTCAATTTTAGTTTTTAATAATAACAAATCCATGTATTACTGGAAAAACATCACAATTTTAAATATTTTACTAGCAGTCACGCTAATAAAAATTTATAATTTGACTGATTACTAAATATTAAATAAAATATCTCAATATAGTATAGAATATGAGCTGTACAGTATAATATATAAGCTTATAATTGTTCTGTAAATAAATGGAAAATTGCATAAAGCGTATTTTAAAAACGATTAAAAAAATGGCTAAAATACAGCTGAAAGAGAAATTAAAAGCTGCACTTTTAGAGTATTTTGTGTGTTTTTAGTGAGATAACGACTAGTCGTCGATTTTTCATTGGCTTAATTGTATTATTTACATATCGACAATAAATCAGTCTGGATTTTTCGGATCGTCGCTCATTCGTTCATTGTGGGCCAATACAATGTTCAGCAAGCTGCTGTATATAATCTGAAAATGGTCAAGTATCATCCTAAATTAATCTAAATAAATTTAGCTTCTGTTACTAGTAATAATAAGCTCTCGGCCACACATTCATTAAAGCGTTTTGTGGATGAGGGAAAATAACATTGAAAAAAAAAAAGAAGATGGATAAACCAATGTCAAAACACAAAATCTCCAAGACAAACGTCTAAATTTGTCATACAAAATGACAGCAAGTCATTTCTTCTCTGTTGCACTTGAGGTAAGCATGCATGACAAGACAGGAAGGGTTTCAGGCAGAGCAGGAAACAGCAGTCATCGTGTCACATGGCAACATGTCGAGGTGGAGGAAAGCTGTTGCCATGCTGATGTGGCCCGAGAAGCATGCAGGAATACCTCAGCAATGCTTAGGGTGGATGAAGAGGAGGGGAGCCGCGCCTGGGTGCCATGAGAAGGGGGAAAAGAGAAGACAATTAAATATAAGAGCCAGCAAAGCCAAGCTGAGACAGACACTGCCGCCCCCTGCTGGCCTGGAGGACGGCTTGAGCATAGCAAGCCGAAGCAGCTGGGAACAGAAAACATTTATAAAGAGCAGATATGGAGATAAAGACCAGAAACTACGCAAACACAGCGTTCACACTAGCGATTTTGCATAGGGCATGTTTCAGGAACGATAGTGCTTCTAGTCTGGTCTTTTGCAAAATCGTGATCCCATTTTGATGTAAGCTTGGGGATAAAAATGTGGTCACATTAAATCCAATTTATATTGGATTTACGACACACACGGAAAAGCACACACGCAAACACAGAAAAGATGAAATGATGGGTGAAGCGTTTAACACATTGCTATGCCACTAAAACACGCCAACTATTACTTATGCCATGATCCAGTTACACAACACTGATGTCAATGTGAGTAAATATAAAATTACAGGGATGAAATCAGAAATGATTTCACATATACTCAATATACACATTTTTTAAAGATAAATTAATAATTAATAAATAATTAATTAATAAATTAATTGTATTCAACGAGGATGCATTAAATGTATCAAAAGTGACAGCAAAGATGTCTACATCTACATATACTCTACATACATGTATGTCTACATAAACTCTAAAGCAGCACAACTGTTTTTGACATTAATAATAATCATAAAGGTTTCTTGAGCAGAAAATCATCATTTTACAGTAGAATGATTTCTGAAGGATCATGGAGCTAGTGGTTGAAATGAGCAATGCAGTCCAAATTCAAAATACAGTAATACCTTGAGATACGAGCATAATCCGTTCTAGGACGAGCTCGTAACTTGAGTTGCTCGTATCTCAAATCATTTTTTCCCATAAGAAATGACAGGAAAAAATTATTCTGTTCCGCCCTCTAAAAAACTCCCTTATTAGTGCTAATAACAATGGAAAAACCATGTTATTAATTGCTATAGAGAAACACACACAAAAAATTATAGTATATAAGGATTCCTTTGATATCAAATAAAATTTGGTTTTAATTATGAGTTCTTGCCTTCGAGAGAGACGATACAGTACCGGCTAATGGCGGCATGTGCGGAGGAGGAGGATGGAGGGATTATGTAGATAATGTAAATAATGCAAACACAATACGGACGACTCACGGGAGATGCGGACGGAAGTCGACTATGGCGAAAAATACATGCCAAAAAGAAACAGGCGCAAAACGGATGTTTGTGTGCGCGTAAAATTACATCCGCGAACGGATAACAGATCTACCATTGAAATCTAGATCTACCAGATCTGCTCATTTTAATCCCTTGCGCACACATGAAATCTCATCTGCAGCAATACGCATGCTTCTTCTCTCTTCTCTCGAACTGTTGTTCCCTGTCAAGGGAACGAGACAATGCGTCGAACGCATATGGGAACGCCTTAGCGTGATTGTCTCTTGAAGCAGGAGTATATATAAGCACGCCGTGACCCGGAAGCCGCAGCTTTAGTGTCTTCAACAGCGCTCAAAGCTAACATGTGTGTAGTGCATTTGCTGGCTGTAAGTTTGATTCTCTTTTGATCACTTACCTGTTTTTTGTGATGGTGGATACACAGGATTTTCGGCGTTGTATCACTCCTTGCCCACGTTTCATCACGGGCAGTGATACACATGCTCTCTGTGTCACATGTTTGGGCAAGGACCATGCACGCTCAGCGCTCGAGGGCTCTGAGTGTGCAGAGTGTTTGCGGCTGCCGCTGCGCACTCTCCGCTCACGGCTGGCAGTTTTTGAGGGAACTGCTCAGGCTTGCGGTCCTCGTGGGTCTGGCCCCGCTGCAGCCGAGGCTCAGCGGCGGTCGCGCTCATGGGGATCGCAACTGGATTTAGCAGAGGGGTTGGAGACGGGCGACGCCTTTTCTCCTCCCTTACCTGCAGAATCTACCCTCACGCAGGATTCGGAAGCGCACCACGCAGTGATTACTTCCAACCTGGGTGAGGAAGCGTTGCTGATCCTCTCCAGTTCTGAGGAGTTGGAGGTGGATGTCATCAGCATCGATATGGATGAGGTTGAACCGCCCTCAACCTCACTTGAGGAGCTGCTCGAGGTCGTCACTCGGGCAACGGCAAGGCTCGGTCTTGAGTGGCCAGCTGAGGCAAGGGACGCTCGCCCTAAAAGTAGGCTAGACGAGCGTTACCTACCTGCCCGGGTGCAGCCTCAGCATTGGGGGTTTGCCGTTCTTCCCGGACCTCCACACCGAGGTGTCGAGGTCTTGGAAACGGCCCACTTCCCACAGAGTGCATAGCAGCGCTTCCGCTAACTATGCTACTCTTGTGGGAGCTAAAGAGTGGAGGAGGCACTGGAGGCCCCCCCACTCATCGCCGCCACATAAAACCCAGACGCTGCCCACCAAACCCTTGCGAGTTACATCAACCATGGTGGGCAGAGCATACTCCGCGGCTGGTCAGGCTGCAGCATGCCTACAAGGCGGAGTTGCTCTCAGACCTCGATGAGGGCGGGGGAATTGGCCCTAAGGCAGTCGCCGAGCTGCGCAGGGCCACTGATCTCTCCATGCGGGCTGCCAGGGAGACGGCCAGTTCCATCGGCCGATCCATGGCAGCCCTGGTGGCCACAGAGAGGTATCTGTGGCTCAATCTTACCACCCTGAGAGAGAAGGATAAGAATATCTTTATCGATGCCCCTCTTATGCCTCCTGGCCTCTTCGACGATACTGTTAAGATGGCCGTCGAGAGGTTTCAGGAAGCTGCTAAGCTGGAGGAGGCGTTTAGGAAAATTCTGTCCCCGTCAGAGTGTACCTTCTGTTCCAGGCTCAGGGCAGGATCCTTCATCCTCGCCCGGAACTGTGGAATCTGTCGGTCAGGCCTCTGAGGGAGGCCAGACCCCTCAGAGGGGAAAGAAAAGGGAAAGGGTCGCTGCTGGGCTGTCCCCCTCCACGCTTAAGGTGTACGTGGCTGCCATTGTGGCTTACCACGTACCCCAAGTGGTACCCCTTTGGGTCGGGACCCCCTAGTAGTGCGTTTCCTTCGTGGCACTTTGAGGCTAAGGCCTTCGGTATGCTCTCGGGTGCGGCCCTAGGACCTTTCCCTGGTATTCCAGGTTCTGTCCCAGGCACCCTTTGAGCCGCTCGAGGATATCTCTGAGAAATTCCTCACCCTTAAAACGATGTTCCTGTTAGCCATTTCCTCCTTTAAGAGGGTTGGTGACCTTCAGGCCTTTTCAGTGGCCCCCTCCTGTCTGGAGTTTGCTCCCGGCCTGGCGAAAGCCTTCCTCTTTCCCAGACCGGGATACATCCCTAAAGTGCTTTCAAGCCCTGCTCGTCACACTATACTGCAGGCCTTATGTCCTCCTCCCTTTGTCGATCATGACCAGGAGTCCAAGAACAGCTACGTCCATAGAGCGGCTTCATGGCGTAGGTCGGACCAACTCTTTGTATGCTTCGGGGCTCCTAAGGGAGCTCCAGCATCAAAACCAACTCTGAGCAGGTGGATAGTCGAGACTATCTCCCTGGCTTATGTTTTGGCGAGTCAGCAGTGTCCACTCTACTCAGAGCATGGCTACCTCTAAAGCTTTCTTTGCAGGGGCTCCCCTTGCTGACATTTGTTTGTTTGTGTTGTGTTGTAAGGGGGGGTGTGACACTCATGCGGCGCGACACTCCTTTCTTCCGTGGGCGGACCGAGCGCGGATAGCGGGTATAGCGAAGACTACCTGGAAATGTATAAGGGCTGATGTGGGGTATAGCAATGTGCCAGGTGTGTGGGTCAGAACACGACAGAGAAGGAAGAAATTGTCTCAAAGTGATTTATTCGATTAAACAGGTCAAAGAGGGGAGGCAACCATTAATATGAGCTTCAATAATGTCCGGTAATGCTGAAGGAGATTGAGATGTGGGAGCACAAGGAGCACATGTGATCAAAGATCTCAGTAATGTCCTTGCTCAAATGGATGAGCTTGGATGGAGACTTGATGGAGACTTGGATGGAAGGGAGTGCAAAGGAGTTTGGTGTGTGTGTGTGTGTGGTTTTCCTGTAACAGATAAAACAAGATTCTAGTAACAGAATTGCACATATATATAAACTATTGGCTTCTCCCCTCATCCATGAAGACAATTATCGTCATTAATTATTATACCTTTATCTGAACATAGCAGATCAAAATGTAAACAGAAAATGAACCACAGCTAAATTAGCATCGGGCTATAACACTGTCAATATCTGCGTCATAACAGCTCCTACGCATGCCGGCTGTTTCAGACACTGGTCAAGCTGCAGCTTCCGGGTCACGGCGTGCATATACTCCTGCATATACTCCTGCATATACTCCTGCATATACTCCTGCATATACTCCTGCATATACTCCTGCATATACTCCTGGCTCATGATGTCACCCTCGGCGATGTGCACTTGCACACCTGGATTCAATTGCACTTCAAGAGACAATCACGCTAAGGCAGGGGTGTCAAACTCAATTGCACAGGGGGCCAAAATCCCAAAAAACTTTAGGTCGCGGGCCGAACAGGATAAACATTTATTGAAAACACTAAAACTAAACTTTTAAAACTTACCTTTTTTTAAATTAGATGTGAATAAAAACAGACAGAAATATTATTCTGGAATAAATCAACTTATACCTTAAATAACTTAAAAATATAAAAATATTTAAAAAATACTTAAAAAAAAATAAAATATATCCTGTCTAAATTATACAAGTTAGAAATAAAGTAAACAAGTAAAGTAAAAGTAAGTAAAAGTTAAAAGAACAAACATTCAAATTTCTTTACTCTTATGTCATTTTATATAAAACTTAAAAAGATTTATATATAAAAGATTTTGCTCTCCATAAAAATATATCCTGTCAAAATTATACAAACTCAAAATATGTACATGCTGCATAACAAAACCTGGAAATCTAAATACAATTTTTGCTTTTCAGCAATAACAAATCAAATCATTCAGTTGAATTTGCTCTTATGTCATTTGTCTTATGGTGCCGTCTTATTAAATTATTTAATTACTGCCACATTATCTCCGCAAATGAGACACACAGGTATACCGGCAGTATGTCAGTAAACATATACCGTATTTTCCCGCATATAACCCATGGGTTATTGCAGATTTTACAAACTATATCACAATTTTCTTTACACGTAATAATATTTCAATATATTTGTTACGTCCCTAAGGACGTAATGTTTTTGTTTTTGCGCTGTATTTTCTTTCTGGCGCTTGCACTATCACTCTGACAGCTGGCGCTGATATGCTGTCTGACCTGTCAATCATGCAAGAAGACGTTCTGCCATGAGGGCGGGCTCTTCTCGTCTGATGATCAACACCTGAATTTCGCGTACAAGCACTGTGTACCGAGCCTGAACAGTTATGGATAATTGACAATAACAATCGCGCGGTACTAGCGCGAGCGCGAAGCATCATTAGCCACTTCCTGTTTAATACAGGAAGTGTTCGGCGGGCCAGCTAGAGCGCGGGACATCTCGCGGGCCATTAATAAAATGCTCTCGCGGGCCGGACATAATTACACGCCGGGCCGGATGTGGCCCGCGGGCCTTGAGTTTGACACCTATGCGCTAAGGCGTTCCCATATGCGTTCGATGCAGTGTCTCGTTCCCTCTAAGGGAACTAGTGTTACGTAAGTAACCTGAGACGTTTTTGCTCGCGGGAAGACTTTTATGTTAGTCAACGAACACGTGAAGTGAACGAGTGAGGTGGCTTGAGCTGCTCTGCTTGTGCTCTTGGTGTCGACGTCTGTAAGCTGCTCATATCTCAAATCGTTACTCGTATCTCAGAGCAAAAATGAGCTTGAATTAGCTCAGAATACTCATATATCAGGATGATCATATCTCAAGGTATTACTGTATTGGAGAGAGTTGTTTTTCCCGCCCCCTCGGCTCGGGGTGTTGAAATACTATTGGGTAAATTGGCAGTGGGCGGGCAAAATCAGACATTCCGACATAGAACACACATTTCAAAATATAACAACTGGCTGTCGCATTGTTTTCAGAGTAAATGAAGTATGTGAACGTAGCATGTTTCCTAAATATCTGTAAAAATATTATGATATTTTTATGCTATAGCACAGTTCAAAAAATGACACACATCACCTTTAAAATCCTGCCAGCGATGACAAGAATCATTTGGTACTTTTTGCACTCTGTCACCTTTGGCATAAAGTCAGCACTGTATCTTATATTCACACGAGCAAGGTGTCCTTGTGCTCCAGTAACGGAGTAATATATCTTGCAGGCTGCAGCCCACCCGTGTTTAATGTTCAAGTGAAACTCCAAGCAGTACAGATATAATCTTTAGAACAGCTATTTATCGCTTTTACCGCAGTGTACAACACACTGCTTCACATGTCCTCACAAAACTCCCTTTATAACCATATAAATACACTCATCTAAATAATTATTAGGAACAGCATACTAATACTGTGTTTGACCCCCTTTCACCTTCAGAACTGCCTTAATTCTACGTGAAATGTTGGCCCATATTGATAGGAGCATCTTGCAGTTGATGGAGATTTGTGGGATGCACATCCAGGGCACGAAGCTCCCATTCCACCACATCCCAAAGATGCTCTATTGGGTTTAGATCTGGTGACTGTGGGGGCATTTTAGTTCAGTGAACTCATTGTCATGTTCAAGAATCCAATTTGAAATGATTCGAGCTTTGTGACATGGTGACTACGGTCAGGGAAACGTTTCCGCTCCCTGAGGGCGAACACAGAGAGAATGAGGAGGAGTTTCTTTCCACAAGCGATACGGACCCTCAACCAGAACTTTCCAGCATAACACATAACACAAATACACACACACACACACACACACACACACACACACACACACATACAAATAGGACTCAACATTTCTATTTCTTCTTCTTTTCCCATGGTGCACAGGACACACTCCTGTCTAGGGCTCTCCCTTCATACTCATGCACTTTTCTTTTGCACATATATGTATATACACTGAAATGTATATAGGATTTATATGTACACGTTTGCACATAATGTTTAATGTACACTACATTCATATACTACACACTTACACCCATAGTACTTACTGAAAGGTACTTATTTATTTATATATATATTACTTCTTTTCACTTCACTATTTATAAACACTGTACATAAATGTACATAATTGTATATTGTACAATAAAGTTATGTACATACATTTATGTCTTAGTGCCCAATTGGCACTAAGGGGCCTAAAGTGTGCCAAGAAAACATCCCCCACACCATTACACCACCACCACCAGCCTGCACAGTGGTAACAAGGCATGATGGATTCATGTTCTCATTCTGTTTACGCCAAATTCTGACTCTACCATCTGAATGTCTCAACAAAAATCGAGACTCATCAGACCAGGCAACATTTTTCCAGCCTTCAACTGTACAGTTTTGGTGAGCTTGTGCAAATTGTGCCTCTTTTTCCTATTCTTCTGCTGTTGTAGCCCATCATCCGCCTCAAGGTTGTGCGTGTTGTGGCTTCACAAATGCTTTGCTGCAAACCTTGGTTGTAACGAGTGGTTATTTCAGTCAAAGTTGCTCTTCTATCAGCTTGAATCAGTTGGCCATGACCTCTGACCTCTAGCATCAACAAGGCATTTTCTCTCACAGGACTGCCGCATACTGGATGTTTTTCCCTTTTCACACCATTCTTTGTAAACCCTAGAAATGGTTGTGTACATAAAAAAAATTGTGTACAAATTTTTTTTTGTGAAAATCCCAGTAAGTGAGCAGATTGTAAAATACTCAGAACGGCTCGTCTGGCACCAACAACCATGCCACGCTCAAAATTGCTTAAATCACTTTTCTTTCCCATTCTGACATTCAGTTTGGAGTTCAGGAGATTTTCTTGACCAGGACCAACCCATAAATGCATTGAAGCAACTGCCATGTGATTGGTTGATTAGATAATTGCATTAGTGAGAAATTGAACAGGTGTTCCTAATAACCTTTGTTTCAAAAGTCCGAGTTTTAAATTTGTCACTAATCCTTGTGATGTTTTCTAGTACTATAGTACATTGATGACTCGTCAGTGTCTCATAATTATTCATAAGGCTCTGTGTCCTTATCCAATGAGAAGAAACCTTGCTTAATTATTTATGACAGCACCGATTGATTTCACCTCAAACAGTGAGATTGCATTTAGTAAATGAGAGATGCAATAGTTTTATTCTGCTTTCTAAGAGTTTCTGTGTCGCATGACTTCCTTCAATAGATCCTGACTCTTCGACACAAATGCGATTCATCCACACTGTGAGTGTAACCGTCTTCACAGCTCTATAGCCATTCAAGCGGGTTATTAAAACTCTGAGCCTCAAGAGTGAGCAAATATGCAATAGTGCATTCACATATATTTTCCAAACGGAGTAGAAATGCAAACAGCTGTGCATTTATTTGTGAATTAAATTATAGCAGTCACAGCATTTGGATGTATTTGTGTACTGTACGGTGAGCTCATAAAACTATACGTGTATTGTGTTGTGTGTAATGGTGAATTGCAGTGTGCATTTGTGTGCTTTGGTGCTTTTAAATAAATGAAAGTGAAATAAAAACAGTTGCTGTGTCAATCTCCCCTCTTCCCCCCATTTTTACAGTAATGAAGTAAAGATACAATTATGTAATACAATTAAGTAAAAGATTATGCAATTCAAATTTAGAGCTAAGTATTTTTTAGTGTTTTCCACACAAATTTGGAATGAGTAAATGATAACAGAATGATAATTTTAGGAGAAATATTTCTTTAAAGCCTCATAAAATGTCAGATTCAGTCGCGAGACTCATAATTGATCCCTCTGAAGGGAGTGAGGGCGGTTAACAGGACACACAGAACCTGCTAAAGCACAGCAAAACAGTTTCTTCCATGCTGTATTTAATAACGCTTTAGTAGGTCCTTCTGTGCTGCAGATATTAGGATGCACAACTCCACCGAAGACAAGAGTTTAGCTTCTGTGGACATTACAATGCACTAAAGCAACTTTGCAGCACTGATGTCTGTTCATAATCCACAATGTTTGAGATGTCAGTGCTGATGCATATTTTAAACAGTCCATTTCTCTTTAAAGATCTTTAAAAAATCCTTAAACATTTTCATGACAAGCAAGCCTCTCCTTTCAGAATTGAGCTAAAAAGAAAGCATTTGCCTGCTTGATTGATGTAGAAGAAGATAGATGGATGATGGACTGATGAATGCAGATGATCATATCAATATCCTCAAACTAGCACTGTGGCAAAACTGAGGCAATTGTTTTTTGTAACGATACATTCCAGTTGAGCACTGCCACCTATACACACACATATTATATATATATATAAAATAATTTACTAAAGCATAAATTCAGATTAATCTAAAAATGTATAATACATTTTAGCCAACACACTGCAGGCATTTGCAAGTCTCAAAACATCAAGTCACTATCTTTAAGATTTTAAAATTTGAAAAGCAGCTTTGGGGAATTATCAAGCATACTCATAATTCAGCCAAACATCTGAATCTGAACACATGATCTGTGAATATCACACAGACAAATTGCCAAGAGCAAATAACCATGACTAATTATTCTGCTAAATTAAAATTCTCTATATATCATATAGCCAAAAAACAATAAAAAATACCACAAGAAGATGGATGGATGAACTGATGAATGCAGACCTCATAGCAACAAGTTTGTTTTATGTGTACAGTCTATTTTTCTATGATATCTTCTATAAAATATAAAATATATCAAATATAGTCACACACACACACACACGCACACACAAACACAACATAAAACATTCACAAAACCACTCACACATACCAGCACCAAGATTTGACTGATAATTGATAATTCAACTATTAAATGAATTATAATATTAAACACACATGTCTTCTGACCAAAAATCCTTCAAATGCCAGAGGAAGAGTGAGGACTTACCATCATCTACATGAAGACTGAGAGCTCTCTCTCTCTCTCTCTCACACACACACACACACACACACACACACACACGCACACGCACACGCACACGCACACGCACACTGAAACAGAGAGGAAGTGTACACACACATATGGATGGAGACAAGAGGAGGAGGGGAGAGAAACAGAGAGCAAGAGAGAGAGAGAGAGAGAGAGAGTGTCAAGTAGCAGGCAAGAATTATAACCCGAAGAAGGAGAAAGAAACTGTATTAAAAGATAAATAAAAAATGAACACAGACACACACACACGTTGGGTTGTCCCCATCAGGTCAAAATGGACTGGTATTACTATCCTTGTGGGGACATTTGGTCTCCCTAATGTAGGGAATACCAGGTACAAAAACACACACACACACACACACACTCAGTTTTACTATCTTTGTGGGGACTTAACAGACAATGTGATTTTTATACTGAAAAAAATTAGTGTTTATGAATATTTTTTCCTATGAGGACATCTCCAAAAACCATGGCTGTAAGTATAAAGTGAAACAGTGGAAGACTGTGTGTATTTGAATTGCATATAAAATTTAAATCCATTTGGATTCCATCGTTTTAAAATAAACGAATAAAAATGTGATGCATATTTGTCAGTCATACAAAAATATATATTTTTTTTTACGATGAACAGTATGAAGGTAAAATAATGTCAAATAAAAAAGTTTGTTGAATTGCATTGCATTAACCGTACTTGTATTTTTAGGTCTTATTTCAATTTATTACATTTCAAACACATTTTCATAATTAAAAATTCAATAATCCACATTCACCTTTCAGATTTTACTTTATTATAATAATATTATAGGTTGTATTTTTAAACATACCAAATATGCTAAAAGTAACATCTCATAAGTGAATGTGGATTATTGATTTTTTAATAATGAAAATGTATTTGACATTTTTTGAATTAATTTTTTTCTTCACAGCATAAATATAAACCATGTTGAATTTCAGCGCATAAAAATGCAACCACTAAAAATGCAATGTCTTAAAATGCAAAAAATGGTTAATGCAAAGCACTTTTTTTTCAATTACTGCAGTTCAAAAAGCTTTTTTGTTTCAAACACATTATTTTGTATTATTTTACAATTGTTGACAGACTTTTGATGATTCAAAGAATTTGAATAATGCATTTTTTATGATAGATGCAAATAGTTAATAATACCATGATTGTTTTGAGTGCCAATATCATATCTGTTTCATGCTCATTTCATTTATTTATGACTGATATTTATGCAGCAAATTTATGCAGCAAAATTATGCTTTACATTTTATCTGAGAGGCTTTTTCAAAGTGACTTACAGAAACTAGAAAAAGATTTCTGCTTACCAGACTCAAACAAATCTATAACAGCGTTACAGTACATACACTTACAAACAGAAACACTGCAAAATATAATGTTCTTCCTCAGTAGTTTTGTCTTGCTTCCAGTACAAAGAAACACACACACACACACACACACACACACACACACACACACACACACACACACACACACACACACACACACACACACACACACACACACACACACACACACACACACACACACACACACACACACACACACACACACACACACACACACACACACACACACACACACACACACACACACACACACACACACACACACACACACACACACACACACACACACACACACAAGCAATGTGGATTTAATCTGTATCTGCAGCTGTCAGTAGATTATCTGCTTCCTTCACATTAAGGTTTTGACATCCAAATCATTGAAAACACAAACTGTAGACACAGTCCAACATGGAGCAAACCCAGAACAAGCATTAATTGCTCTGGATTAAAGCATTACATAAACACTGGTGTTGTATTACTTTTTTTTTAAACTGCAATCGTTACAATGCTACTACCGTTCAAAAGTTTGTTTTAAATAACCTTCGTTTTTGAAAGCTCACCAAGAAATATTTTGCATTTATTTGACCAAAAATACAGTAAAAACAGTAATACTCTGAAACATTAATAAAATTCAAAATAACTGTTTACTGTTTTGAATATATAGTAAAGTGTAATTTATTCCTGTGATTAAATCTGAATCTATTAGATGATAAATACAGTAAAACAGTGTAATATTATATCAGTGTAAAACAGCTGTTCCCTTTCAAGGGAACTCGCGCTGCGTCAAACGCTTTGGGGAATACTTGGACGCTGTCTCGCGAAGCACAAAATGTAAACTTCCGTCGACCGAGTGTGAGTGACGGTCGCAGGTCGGTGACGTCACGAACCAAGTCATAAAGGAGCGCCAGAACCCGGAAGCAGCAGCTTAGGTGTCTTCGCTTAGGTTTCTTACAGTTTGAGAGCGTGTTGTGTTGTCGCGCTGGTTGTTTGAGTTTCCTTCAACTGATCTATTCCCTAGACTAGTTTAAAAGAAAAGGGCTCTCCAATTTTCGAAATGGCGAATCAAACATTTGTGCAGTGCACGTCTCCCTGCCCTCACTACTTTTCGTCTGGGGACGCGCACTCACTAAGTGTGTGTGCTGGGAGCAGAGCATGCTCGGACAGCACATGAGCGTGCTGACTGTAATCACTGCAGCCAGCCACCGCTGCGGGTGCTCCGGTCCCACCTGGCGGGTCTTTGATACGGAGTTGGCCCAGGCTCGCACTCCCCAGGGCTCAGATCCCGCTGTAGTCGAGGATCTGTGGTGATCTAGGTCCTGGAGTTCGCAAATGGATCAGACGGCGGGGTGTGAGACAAGCACTGCTTTATCTCAGCCCTTTCCGGGCAGATCCAGTGCCCGTGCATGCCCAAGGCCTGTTAGAGCGGATCAAACAGACGCATAGACGCTACAAAAATATATCTCTGAGGAGTTGGACGTTGTCAGCATTTAATGCTGAGAGAATATTCGCCACTTTTCGCTCCAGTATGAGGAGTTTTTCGAGGAAGTGACTTGCGCGCCATGTTGACTATTTATTCCTGGCAAAGGAGCGTTCGTCCTAAGAAAATAAATAATTAGACGAACGCGTCCTGTAAGCGCGAGTCATCCCTCCGTGATATATAAAAGGATCGATCCTGAGAGTGAGGAGGCGCTTGCGAGCTACCAATCTCAATCAGTATTGATTCCAAAAAAAAAAAAAACCTACACTGCTCTATAAACCTGTGAGGATAATTTCCACTCTCGTTGGCAGTCAAGCATATAAGATTCAAGAGTTTTATTTGTCACATACACAGTTATATACAGGATATACAGCTGACAGTGAAATGTAAACAGAATAGCAGGGTTATTGGGTGACCTCGATGAGGGCATAAAATTTACATATATTTTAATATTATATAAATCTATCTATATGTGTATATATATATATATATTATATTTATAAAAGAGGCATCTGTGGCTCAAACTTTTAAAGATAAGGAAATAACTTCCTACTGGACGCCCCTCTCTCGTCTTCAGGGCTTTTTCGGCGACGCTGTTGAGACGGTCGTCGATAAGTTCTAGGAGGCTGCTAGCAGCAGGTGGCGTTCAGTGTGCTGCTGCCTCGTTGCTCTCAAATTAGGGGCTGTGAGCCCCTCACAATGGGCCGCTCTGAGGCAGAGTGTCGCAACCCGCTAACCCCTCCAGAAACCCGGGGGGTCGGGCCGGCACTCCCAGCCTCAACCCTCTGGCAGGAGGACGGATCTGAGGACCGTCATCCTCGCCAAGAAGGCTACATCAAAGAGGCGCCTCGCACAGGCGTCTCTCCTCAGCTGCCGTCCATAAGTCTGGTTGCTCTGAGGAGATCGCCCCCTCCAAGGAGGGTCCTAGAGCATTCACTCCAGGCGTACCCTTGAAAACCGGGCCCTGGAGCGTCTGCCACTCAAGCACCAGAGGCCAGCCTTGAGAGGCTGGTTCTCTCATTAGAATTTCTGGTCGCATCTCATGCCTACCAGAAGTTTCTCATTGGGTCCTGCAAGAAAAAAAGATTGCGGCCCATCCTAAATTTGTGCCTTCTAAATCACTCGTCATTGACTTTGAACTAGATCGTGACAGGCCTTTGGGGGGGAAGGCTTACCAATATCGAGTGCTTCAGTTCGGCCTAGCTCTTTCACCTCGCACGTTCATCATAAGTATGGTTGCAGTGCTAACCCCGCTGCGCCTCCAATGAGGCTTTTCTACCCAGTCGCTAGCGGTTCAACATTGAGATGTTGTTCCCATGCTCTTTAATGTGTTGGGGTTGAGGCTAAACGCAAAGAGGAGTGTGCTCTCTCCTCTCCAGAGGACCACCTTCCTCGGGTTTCGGTTATGATGTCTGCACGGTTTCCCCCCGCGCGCATCGATTCCGTCCTGTTAGCCGTCAAAGAGTTTAACTAGGCCAGCCACTCACTGTAAAGCACTTCCAGCGAGTGCTGGGTCTCAGGCAGCAGCTTCCTGCATTAGCCAGCTCGGGCTGCTGGAGCAGATTTGGTTGAGATTCGGCCGAGCACAAGTAGACCTGTTCGCGTCCGAGGAATCAACTCATTGCCCTCTGTGGTTTTCACTCTTGCACCCAGCCCTGCTCGGGCTGGATGCCATGGTTCAGACCTTTCCCCTGATTGCTCTGCTCCTGGGAGTTCTGGAGAGAGTTCGCCGAGACAAGATTCGTCTCACACTAATTGCTCCATGTTGTCCGGCAGAGTATGTTTTGCGGATCTTGTGTCCCTTCTGGACTGAGTCCCCTGGGAGATCCCAAGGAGGACTTTCTGTCCCAGGCAGCGGGCTTGATGCGTCACCCCTGCCCAGAACTGTGGAAACTGTGGGCTTGGCCTCTGAGGAGGCCCAGCTCATAGATTCTGTTCTCTCAACTGAGATTGTTGAGACCATCCTCCACTCCAGAGCTCCCTCCACGAGGAAGCTGTACGCCCTGAAGTGGAGACTCTTCACTACTTGGTGTAGCGAAAAGCAGGTGAACCCAGTTTCCTGTCACATTGGCAAAGTGCTGGAGTTCCTGCAGGATAAATTTGCTGCAGGGCTGTCCCAGTCCATCCTGAAGGTCTATGTGGCTGCTTACCACGTACCTCTGGGTGGCATATCCATTGCCAGGGACCCCCTCGTCACACGCTTCCTCCGTAGTACTATTAGGCTGAGGCCTGCAGTACAGACCAAGGTTCCTACCTGGGACTTATCCCTGGTACTCCAGGGGTTGTCCCAGGCACCTTTTTAACCTTTGGACGAGGTTCCTCATTTTAAAGACATTATTCTTATTAGCTACAACATGGTCAGGTCTATTGTACTGCAGGCCTTCTGCCCTCCCCCCTTCGGTGACCAAAAAACAAGGTCTGTTTTCGAGCACTGGACACTTACATCCACAGGTCTGCCCTTGGCGTAAGTCAGACCAGTTGTTTGTTTGCTTTGGGACCCCCAATGGGGCCTCAGCATCCAAACCTACTTTAAGCAGGTGGATAGTCAAGGCTATCACTCTGGCTTACGAGTCGGCCGGATCCCTTCGCCTGTAATGGTCCGTGCCTACTCCTCTAGGAGCGTGACTGCCTCTAAGGACCTTATATTAGGTGTGTCTTCATCTGATGTTTTTGATGTGGCGGGGTGGTCTTCCCCGCATACCTTTCTGAGGTCTTACCAGCTTGATCTCAACTCCGCTCCGGGAACACGAGTCCTCTCGTAGTAAGCTACGAGACACTCGTCGGCCTTCGTCAATGAGGTGGCAGTGTATATCGTATATCGCAGCGCGAGTTCCCTTGAAAGGGAACGTCTCAGGTTACGTATGTAACCATAGTTCCCTGAGAGGGAACTAGACGCTGCGTCTTTGGCCTAAGCTCCTTGCACCTTCTGGGCTTGCTCATATATACCACTAAGCTGCTGCTTCCGGGTTCTGGCGCTCCTTTATGACTTGGTTGATGACGTCACCGACCTGCGACCGTCACTCACACTCGGTTGACGGAAGTTTACATATTGTGCTTCGGGAGACAACGTCCAAGTATTCCCCAAAGCGTTCAACGCAGCGTCTCGTTCCCTCTCAGGGAACTATGGTTACATACATAACCTGAGACGTTTTCTATGTGAATATGTAGTAAAGTTTCATTTATTCCTGTGATTAAAGTTCAGCATCATTACTCCAGTCTTCAGTGTCACATAATCTTTCACAAATCACTATCATATGATCAACAAATGTTTATGATTATTATCAATGTTGGAAACAGTTGAATCAAGGCAAATTTATTTGTATAGCACTTTTCACAATACACATCATTTCAAAGAAATCATTCTGCTATGCCTATAATGTCTTTACTTTTATTTTTACTGCCAATTTAATGCATCCTTGCTGAAATTAAAGTATTCATTTATTTTTGAAAAAAATCCTTCAAATGGTAGTGTACATGTACAATGCATGATTGCAAAGATTCCTATTCATTCTTTGTACGAAACAAACTCAGGCTACAAATGGAAAATAATATTTTTTTATAAATGTTAAGTGTTCTCAATGATGAGGAACCATCAGCCAGCCTAATTACATGTGCATTAAAATTAGATGCAGAATTGCATTTTGCAGATAATCACAGGAACTGGTATATGTGTTAGTGGCTCACTGTTATGTAACTGTGTTATATAACATGTGTGGAGAACTGCAACAGCTATATCATCATCCGTGTGTGTGTCTGTGTGTGTGTGTGTGTGTGTGTGTGTGTGTGTGACTGACTGTGAGAGAACAGGAAGAGACATTGAGAGACAGTTGCATCTTTAAATCAGTTAAATGACAGTGAAATTTCTAATTTGTTATATTTTTATTATAATAATTTGTTGTGTGTTGTGTTGGATTGAATAACTCAGGAATGATTCGGGTGTCCCTGTATCTTTTTGTGTTTAGCTAATAATGACTAAACAGTTGGTTTGTGTCATCTGGACTGTGTTTGTAATTTGTAGTTGTCGGAGCTCAACGGCCTGGGTAGAAAAGAGCAGCATGAACGTCGCACAACGCCAGTCAGACAGGTTTGTAATGACATGAGGGAATTCTGCATCTCTGTGCAAACTGATACCTGTACAAACTCTCTCACTTATATGAGCATAGCACAGTCTCCACGGCAACACCCGCTCCCATGACAACCATCCATATCCACACAGCGGGGCGAGAAATGATTATGAAATATGAGCTGACGAACGAGCGCTCGGGTGAGAGTCTGGAGCCAGATGGTCTGGGGGCAGCGAGTCATATTTCTGCAGCACAGCGCTAGCAACACCAAAGTCATGGGTTCAATTCATAGGAAATGCATGAACTGAACAAAGAAATGTACAGCTTGAATGCAATGTAAGGCACTTTGGATCTGACAAATGCATAAACACAAATGTAATAAATGTAATTCGGAGTGAACAGATGTCATGTCATTTATCACAAGTGAAAGCATTGATTCTCAACAATACTTGGGATTCAAAAAGTGACTTAAAATAAGACGAAACAACTAAAACACATAATTTTTTCTTATTTTAGTTTTTTCTTTTGGAGGAATAAGGGTTCTTTAAGTCTAATTCTAGACTTAGCGTGAATTCTAGAGCCGGTTGCACTTCATTTTAAGGTGTCTTTGTAACTGTAATTACACATGTTAGGACTGAGTAATATTAAGTAACTACATGTACTTGTTATAGGGTCACGGTTAGGGATAATTGCATGTAATTGTGCATAATTTATAGTTATTACCAGGGCTTGACATCAACACCCGCTAAATGTGTGTGTATTTCATCAGTGGCGTGTGATGCAGTCACTCCTACTAGCAAACTTTGGCTGGTTTCATTTTATGTGTAATATATAAATTTTTCAGTTGTGGTCTTTTAAAAAGGCATTTGAAATAATAAATTAAGTGCAATGGGGTGTCAATATATCAATACGATACATATATTTAATATCTGAAATGCTTCCAATATTCATTTTCTCTCTCTCTCTGACAGCGAGTGACTCATTCCTGCAAATTTCATGCTCAAAGTGCGGCACATCCGCGTCTTATTGCACTTAAACAGTCAAAATAGTGTCAAAATTCTGGTCTTGGCAATTGTTCTCGTAAATGCAATCAGTCATATTTTAATTGAATGGTTAAGAAAGAAAATGCATGTGTAACAGTTTAATGGATCTGTAGCTCAACCATGTGCTTGCAGCACCAAGGTCATAGGTTTGGTTCCCAGGGAAAGCAAGAACTGATTAGAATGTCAATGTGTTTCTTGAATGCAATGCAAGTCGCTCTGGATAAAAGTGTCTGATAAATGCATGAATGTAAATGTAAAATCTGTGCTAAAGGACATAAAGTGACAGCAGCCTAATAAACCTGCTGCCCATTTATGAAATAATATTAAAACAAATCTATATGGCATTTGTTCCACTAACCACAGTGACTGGTGAATTAAAAAAGGACCTGTCAAGACCTGGTGTCACGGGTCCGTGTGTGATGAAGGCACATAGACGATGAAGAATAATCCATAAGGCTTTATTTAAACAAACGACACTGAAGAAATATATCACACGCAACACATTAACGATGACCGACAACTAAAGAGTGCACAAGTAGAACTAAATATACTAACAGTGATGAACCTAAAGACAAACACCTGTGATGATTAGTGACTATGACAACTGATGGGTGACGGAGAGTTCTAGAACAGAAAACATGTGACAACAACAAAAGGCAAAATAAGAGTCCTTGAAAACAGTGAAACGTGACATGACGCCCCCTCCCGGAAGGCGCGTCCTCGCGCCGTGATGATGTGGCGAGAAAGAGGAGATGGTGGACAGCAAACCAGGGAAGCCGGTAGCAGGAGGAGGCTCTGGAGGAGGACGAAGACCGGGAGGTGATGATGGGATGACAGTAGGGAGAGAAGATGATGGCCATGGAGGAGGATGGTCCAGGTGGTAGACCCAGAGCGAGCCGCTGATAGCCCACGGTGGAGTCGACGGAGGGAGGAGCCAGGGATGAAGGCAGATGGCGGGGATCATGGTGACGACTGACAGGGACGAAGCTGATGGATCCCAGGATGTAGCCGACGAACCGATTGACCCAAACGATGCCGCTGGCCCCGGAGACCGAGGCGGAGCCGCAGCGACGAGCGTCCGAAGCGACACCGACAGGACAGAGGACAGAGTCGAAGGCGGTGTGACCGAAGACCAAGGCGGAGCCGGGGGGAAGGAGGAGCCAGCTGGAGCCGAAGGTGGAGGCCAGGCGACGACAGACCAAGGCGGAGCCGGAGGGACGAGGGAACCCGATGGAGACGTTTGGCCGAGGGACGTCGGTGGAGCTGAGGGAGGGAGGAGCCAAGGCGGAGCCGATGTGTTGACGGGCCGAGGTGGAGTGCAGGGTCCAGAGGTTTGAGGCGGAATCCGGATCCCCTCAGCGCCTTCCGATGACGGTGACCCGTCGACACATGGCGGCTCCCAGGTGTTAACAGGAGCCAGCAGTGGGGCGCGGGACACTGGCAGAGGAGGTGCTGAGTGCTGACTCAGTAGAGGTGGTGGGAGAGGGAGGCTGGGTGGGTTGTCTGGCAAGTCTGGAATCCAGAGTTCCCGGTCAGTGGGTGGTTCAGGCCAGGGGAGGTCCAGGTCCAGGTCCAAGAGGTCTGGCGGGTCAGGCCACGGGAGGTCTTGAAGGTCTGAGAGGTCTGGCGGGTCAGGCCAAGGGAGCTCTGGCTCTGGCTGGCGGATCTCTGGATCGGGCTCTGGCTCTGGCTGGCGGATCTCTGGATCGGGCTCTGGCTCTGGCTGGCGGATCTCTGGATCGGGCTCTGGCTCTGGCTGGCGGATCTCTGGATCGGGCTCTGGCTCTGGCTGGCTGATCTCTGGATCGGGCTCTGGCTCTGGCTGGCTGATCTCTGGATCGGGCTCTGGCTGGCGGATCTCTGGATCTGGCTCTGACCGGCGAGGCGCAGGCTTGGGCGCTGGCTGTCGAGGCGCTGGCTGTCGTGGCGCAGTCGTGGGCGCTGGCTGTCGAGGCGCAGGCGTGGGCGCTGGCCGACGAGCGGCAGGCGTGGGCGCTGGCCGACGAGCGGCAGGCGTGGGCGCTGGCTGACGAGCGACCACTGGTAGATGAGCGGCGGGAACTGGCGCTGGCTGATGAGCGGCGGGAACTGGCGCGGTGATTGCTGGCGTGTCAGCTTCCCCGATATAGAAGGTGGAACAGTTTATGTACAGGACCAGGTTGAGAAAGTCTTGGAACGGCTGCCAGCACTCGCTCGGCTCTAGCTGAATACACGCATCGTCATCCAGCCCAGCCCAGAAATGCTGGTTTAATTTGGTGTCACTCCAGCTCACCAACTCTGCCAGTTCCAAAAACTCCTCTACGTACTCCTCAATCGGCCGCCCTCCTTGTCGGACGATTCGCAGGAGACGATCCTCCGCCTGCTTTCTTTCCATAGTAGCGCTCTTCTCGTTTCTTTTCGCCGCAATCATCCCGTTTGTTTGGTCGGTCATTCTGTCACGGGTCCGTGTGTGATGAAGGCACATAGACGATGAAGAATAATCCATAAGGCTTTATTTAAACAAACGACACTGAAGAAATATATCACACGCAACACATTAACGATGACCGACAACTAAAGAGTGCACAAGTAGAACTAAATATACTAACAGTGATGAACCTAAAGACAAACACCTGTGATGATTAGTGACTATGACAACTGATGGGTGACGGAGAGTTCTAGAACAGAAAACATGTGACAACAACAAAAGGCAAAATAAGAGTCCTTGAAAACAGTGAAACGTGACACCTGGTTATTACTATAGTAGCTACATGTAACATATTTAACAATGACCTTATAATCGTACCACGGGAATTTGTAAAATTATAATGTTAATTATTTTTTTCCCTAATTATGCACGACAAGCTATACATATACTTTTATATCAGGTATATAATTTTGAGAAAGACATATATATATAAAAAATCCTTAATACTTGTTCATTAAATTAAGAAAAATGGGGCCTTGGTATATTTTTGTGAAAAACGGGATTATATCACAGCTTCAAAGGAACAGCTTCACAGCTTTTCACCTAAAAACACAGCAAAACAACTGATAAAAGTAGTACATTCCAGAAGATTTCCCATGAATTAAAACCTCACTTCCGTTTTGTGTCTCGCACAAAGATTATTGTAAGACTAAAAGTCATACAAGCAACTTTCAAACAAAGATGTTTTCTTTATCATCTTGATAGCTTTGGTTCACATTCATTCATTTTCAAAGTTTGGACAAGAGCAGTTCTGCAACTTCAGGTTATATCTTTCAATTTCACTAAAGCGCTAGTTGCCAACCAAATCATAACATTAAAAACTTTGATTTGATGCAGGAAAAGTATTTGAGAATCGACAAAAAGACAAATGTACTTAACGGCTTTAGTGAGAGAAAAAAATACAATCCCAAGAATAAAGAACCATAAATATAAAACTACTCATTTATAAATGTTGAGATATATATATATATATATATATATATATATATAATATATTTGTTTAAGTATATATCGCAAAATATACATGTATATATAAATACAAAATATTAATTTGCAGTGATTCATGGGAGTGGGCAGAGCTAACAGGATCTTTTGGTGCTTGTGTCGAGCAATTTTGCAATTTACTGTACAGCATCATGGGTAATGTAGTTTTTTTCTTCCGCAACTTTACTGTTGCACTCTATTATGAGATATGATAAAGATGCAATTACCTTTTATTTCTTATTCAGTGGCAGAAACAAGTTTCCATATAATTTTCAATATCCTAAATATGAAACAGAAACCTGTGAAATCCACACACAGATGGGACTCTGACAGCTCGGAGCATGTGAGGAGTTTTGCGGTGAGGTGAGCGTGGAGTTGGGCAGCAGGGTGAGCGAGGTGGGGAGGCAGAGGTACGGCAGACAGAAAAGCGAACAGTGCGGGACAGGAAACGGGAAGTAATGCGCTCTCACCTTGGGAGTGGGACAGGAGGCGGTGGAGAGACGAGAGGTAGCCTGGGCTCGCGGCGACTCGGATGGCGTGGTGCTCAAAGATGCCGTGTCACGGGGAAGGACCTGGACGCCCCGTGAGATAATGGAGTCTGGAATCTTAGACGAGAAGAAGGATGTTTATTATAACCAGAAACCTCAAAACATTTGTGCATTTACTCTTTGTGCATTATGCAAATGTAACAAGTCAAAGTTTGCATTTTAAAGTATTTATTTCTTTTAAACTTGCGATGAAACAGAACCTGGACATGTTTTTATCACGTTTCTAATCACGCTAACCCAATTTGGATGCTATTTAATGTATTAGTGCAGTGGTCCCCAACCTCCGGTCCGCGGCCCGGTACCGGTCCGATGATCAAATGGTCCGTGAGTGGCTGCAAGCAGCTGTGGCGCTGTAGCTTTGGCAGTGAGGATGTGCTTTTCAACAATCGCTCAAAATTATCAAAAGTTTACCGGTCCGGGACAAAAAAAAAAGGTTGGGGACCACTGTATTAATGCATTCCATACACTGAACAGTGTTAAAAGTTTAATATTTACAGTATATTTTGAAACATATGTGATGCGTTTATGGCTTATATCCCCAAAACCTATCAAAAATGTGAAGCTGAGTATGACAATAGAGTTTTTATTTGTATGAACATAAAAGTAATAATGAATATTGAGGTAAAAAGTAAAAATTACAGTAAAAATTCACTTTTAATTCCATGTGCATCTTGCCGTTTCTTTGCAATTATTTATGAAATTTACTATAAATCTGAAAATTGTTTCAAAGTTAATCCTATAAAACATGTTTTCCAGTGCATGTAACTTAAGAGAAAAAGGGCAAGGACCCTTTTGGAAAAAGAAGTGCACTTGTAATGTAAACGCATTTTTCTTTTAAAGTGCACTGTGCAATATTGACAAATTAAAAGTTTTATTTTAAAGTACATTTTAAATCATCAATCTTTCGTAAGTCCAATTACTGTATTTTAAATGTGTCGACTAACATACTGAAGCACTTGATTATAATTTAAACTGCAGTGTGATATTCAATGTTATATTTAAATGAAATATATACTACATTACAGTTACAACTCCATCCTTGCAAAAGCGTATACACAAATAAACATAGACATAGATGATTTAATAGAAATGGCATTACATTTTAGTTTGGATTTTTCTGTATGATTTAGCCATATTTCAAAGACAATAGAATTATGAAATTGCATATAATGACGGATTTACGTCCTACCTAAGTGGGTTGAAAAGGCAAACTGTATTTAATATAAATTTCAGTCATAATACACTTTCATTTAATCGCAAACAACATGCAATTAAGTGTCCAAAAACATTACATTCAGATTACATTGAAGAATGTTAACCACAGTAGCCATTGACTTCTAAAGTATTTTTCTTCCTACAATGGGTGCCGTCAACTGTCCGGTTATAAAACATCTTTTGTGTTCAGTAGAAGAAGTTCATACAACTTGAGGGTGAGTAAATGATGACAGAATTTTCATTTTTGGTTGAATAATCCCTTTAAGCATGTTAATTCTGCAATAAGTGCTTTTTTTAAAAGTACGCTAAAGTGTACTTCTGTTTTCACAAGGATAGTGAAAATATGCAACTGGGGACGCAGCCTGAAGCAAGAGTGGGTGAGTTATCTATCCGTCAGGCTACGAATGACATGACAAACAAGGTGAACGACAATCACACAAATGATATGAAGATGATATACGACATTCACTCACACCAAAGGACGCTGCAGCACACATGAAGGTGAAACACAATTTCATGATGGGAATAAAGACACCTGCAAATGTCCAACAGAGTCATGTGAGAAATATATTAGCATGGCATAATAAATTGATTGAAAACTACATTATAGAAGAGGATTACCTTGGCAGCAATGGAGGCGGCGGTGATGTGCGAGGAGGAGCTGTCCTCTGTGGAGGCCACACCACTGTCCTTCTTCTCCTCCTCTTCTTCCTCACACTGCACCCCCTTGTCCTCTGTCTGGCGGTGTGGACTGCTGGTGGGCAGAGGGGACAGAGGCGGTGGAGGCGAGGGCAGGTCCTCCAGCTCATTGGGCACCTCCTTCACTTTGACCACGGCTTCTCGGAGCAGGTCGATGGCGTGCGGGAGAGCAGGCAGGATGAACTGGAAGCATTCCTGCAGGACACACACGCAAATCAAAGAAAACAGTGTTTACTAACACCAAGTACAAATAGCCCGCTTTGTTGGCAATGTCACGAATTGGAGAACGTGTGCGATGTGGAGAGAGCGAGGAGAACAGGTTCTCAAAGAAATCTTTACTTTATTTAAACTCAGAAAACAAAACACTTTAAATAACAAACAGAAAACGGCACTTGTCGTGCAAAAACCAGGAAGATTGCATCCACACACTAGGAAACATGAGCATGACAGAAACACCACATAACAGGATCAACAACTGACAAAGACCAGGACACACAAGTGGGTATAAATAGACCGAGACATGGGACACACCTGAAAGACATTGAGATAATTGACACAAGACAGGTGTGGAAGGTTCTAGAAAGGCCCGGAAGTGAACAGTAAGTGATATCACGATAGACAGGGAGTGACAACAGGAAGTGAACCCATGACCTTAGTGACAGGGAAGTGACAAAGACACAGAAAGACAGGACCAAGGGTGACAGGCAGAGGCTATTTACACTAACTCCACCCACCGGTGTCTGGTTGGGCCAGAGAAAAGCACAAAAAATGCATGTGACAAACAGCAGTGGGATACGAAGTACATTTGCGATCGACCCAAGTTTGAATCCACCTTTTGCCAAACTCTTTCGGCTCTCTTTTCCCCATCACATATCAGATCGGAAAGGCATTTATTTTCAATAAATATGAAGGAAAAGTGGAATTAAAGTGTTCAAATGAAAGGAATTAAACATTTTTTCAATGTTTTAGCCTTTCGTCTAGACTGAGATAGTATTTTGCCAGGCAAAAACTGAGCTTTTTGAAGAAGATCTCCAAAATGGATGAATCTGTAAATGACAGCAGATAGAGATTATGCATTGGTACTCTCCTGCTATTCCTGCCGTTCCCGGATGTGCAATGTTGATTATTCTGCTGAATTTGAACCACTGAATTTGAAAGCGAATTTATTAATAAAAGGGATTGAAAAGACTGTTGAATTTTTAAACAGACTGACTATTTTGGAAGTGAATATGGATTATACATTTTTTAATAATGGAAATATGTTTAAAATGTTTTGAATTGAAAAATTCATGTTGAATATCAAACCCTAAGAATGCAAGCCCTAAAAATACAATGCATTAAAATGCAAGAACTGTTTTAGAATTAGAGCAATACAATTAGTGCAAGTTCATGACAATAGATCTCAAGGACACATACTTCCACATATCCATCATTCCACATCACAGGAGTTTCCTGAGGTTCACCTTCGGGGGCAAGGCATACTGATATAAGCTCCTTCCGTTCGGACTGGCTTTATCACCCTCCACTTTCACTAAATACATGGATGCAACGCTAATACTGCTGCTTCTTCAAGACACAAGTCCTGATGTTGATTTTAACACAGTCACAGCAATTAGTGGTTGGACATTGAGATGTTGTTCTTGCTCACATGAAAATGCTGGGGTTAAGACAATGAAGAGTGTGCTTTCTAGAGCTACATTTCTAGACGTGGTATGGTATTCGTTTTTGATGCACGCAGCTTTCCCCGGTGTGCATTGAGGCAATCCTACTGGTTGTAAAACGAGTAAATCTAGGCCAGACATTCACTGTGAAGCAGTTCCAGAAACTGTTGGGTCTGATGGCAGCAGCATCCAATGTTATACTTTTTGGCTTGCTGTACATGAGGCCCCTGCAGTGGTTATTCAAAACCAGGGGAAATCCTTTTCATATGATCAAGGTCATGGGGCGATGCCTAGGTGCCTTGGCCATGTGGAACAAAGCCTGGTACCTATTTCAAGGTCTTGTGCAGGGAGCTCCTTGTCATCGCAAGATGCTAATGACAGATGCTTCCCTTACGGGGTGGGGAGCGGTCCTAGAAGGGCTCGGCTCAAGGCCTCTGGAGGGGACACCATCTCTTCTGGCACATCAACTGTCATGGCCCTCAGGGCCTTCCTTCCAGATCGCAGGGGCAACCATGTGCTTGTCCAGTCAGACAACACATCGGTGGTCGCCTATATAAATCATCAGGGGGGTTTGCATTTGCGTCCACTCTGGCACACCAGATCCTCCTGTGGTCCCAAGGGAAGTTGCTCAAACTCAGCGAAGCTTTTATCCCCAGGGTCCAAAATCAGGGAGAAGACATCCTGTCTAGACAGGGCCTGAGACCCGGGGAATGGAGCAGATATTTATAGTGTTTGGCCAGGCCCAATGTATCTGTCTCACTGTCTCACTGTCTCACTGTCCACTCTGGTTTTCCCTCATGCGTCCAGCACCTCTCGGACTTGATGCTATGGTTCAGACGTCGGTCGAGGCTACGTCTATTCGCCTTTCCCCGATCACTCTGCTCCCAGGAGTTCTGGAGAGAGTTCACCGGGACAGGGTCCGTCTCAGCTTGTTCGCTCCGCGGTGCCCGTGCAGAGTGTGGCTTTGCTCTACTTTTGAGATTCCGATCAGGAGGGTCCTAAGGGGCCTCGATTCTTAACCCCCGCTCAAAACTGTGCAGCTGTGGACTTGGCCTCTGAGAGTGTCCAGCTCATAGACTCACGTCTCTCAACTGAGGTTGTTGAGACCATTCTCCACTCCAGAGCTCCCTCCATGAGGAAACTGTATGCCCTAAAGTGGAAACTATTCACTTTGTGATGCAGTGCTCGTCCAGTTAACTGCCCTGTTGGAACAGTTCTGGAGTTCCTGCAAGAGCAATTCACTGCACGGCCATCCCTGTCCACTTTAAAGGGTTATGTGATGGCCATTGCTGCTTTCCACATCCCTTTGGGTGGAACATCTTTAGGGACAGACCCAGTGGTAACACATTTCCTCCATGGCACTTTGAGGCTGAGGCCTGCAGTACGCACAATGGTATTGGCTTGAGATTTGGCTGTGGTGCTCCAAGTCCTATCCCTGACTTCCTTTCAGTCAATCGAAGAGGTTCTAGTCTAGTTTCTGACTCTTAAAGCATTGTTCCTCCTTCCTATTACATCTCTCAAAAGAATTGTGATCTGCAAACCCAGTTGCCCCTTCGTGCTTCGAGTTTGCTCCTGGCATGATGAAGGCTTTCCTCCACCCTAGGCCAGGTTATATTCGCAAGGTCCCCGTTAATATGCCTAGATCTATTGTGGTACAGGCCGCCTGTCCTCTCCCCTTTCAGGGATTCAGACCAGGAAAAATTTAATCTGCTGTATGCGTATGTCCACAGATCTGTCCTGTGGCATAAATCTGGACAGTTGTTCATATAGATGAGCAAGTATATAGTCAAGGCTATTTCACTTGCTTATGAGTTAGCTGGGTTGCCTACCCCTTTGGCAATTTGAAACCACTCAACAAGGAGTATGACTGTTTCCAAAGCCGTCTTGTCAGGAGTCTGAAGGGTCAATACATTTGTGATGCGACACACTGGTCCTCGCTGCTCACGATTGTAAAGTTCTATTACTTAGACTTGGTTTCTACACTAGGGGCACAGATGTTATCATCCTAGCATTATTCACAGTCACTTGTCAATATGGTGATGTGTTTCCAGAGCATCATTGACGCAACGTGAGTTCCCTTGAAAGGGAACATCTAGGTTACAACTCCCTACCATATATCCTGTGTGCCTGTCAGCAACTTCTTCAGCCACTCTTTTAAAGTTTCCTGATTTATAGTTTCCACCCATCCATGATGTCCCTTCACACCATTGGATCGATTTCACAAGTGCTTCATGACGCAAGCATGCAGAGCGTTCCCACATCGTCATCAACGCAGCGTCTCTTACAGTCGTAACCTAGACATTATCATACAAATCAAACAAGCCCAGGTGAAAAAAAAAAACTCAAAAGTAACGGAACACATTATTGTCCATAAAAAAAGTAACTCAATTAGTTAGGAAGTAATGAAATATTGTAACACATTCCTTTTAAAAGCAACTTTCCCGAACACTGAGAATCACTAACAAAAAAGTAACAAAACAAAAACATGTTTTTGGACAGTAACATTTTTGATAAAACACTATTATTTGTAATATACTGCAAACTTTATTTATAAAAAATCTCATGAATTGGACAAGCATTGAAAAAAACTTTATAACCCTTAAACTATTCTGAAGTTATGCAAAAGGGGCTCTATAATTATTAATTTTGATTTCTAATCCCAGCACTCATTAATGTACCAAGTAACAATGTAACGATTAGGAGCTCCGCGCCTCCCCCCTCTGGCCACCGGAGGGTGCTCCCACAACTATACTGACACACACACACACTACATTTCCCATGATGCCGTTAACTTGACTGATTATCGCACCAGCTGCGAACCATTACATGAACTATAAAAGACTCACACACATGCACTGTGATCGTGAAGTCTTGATTTGCTGTGGTGATCATTCTGAGCGTTTATATTCCTGTCTTGTTTTCCTGTTAACGATTCTGCTGTTACCCGTTACTGATTCTGTCTGCCGGCCCCGACCTTTGTTTGGATTATCGCTCATGATTGCTATCTGCCTGTCTTGACTTCCCGCCTGTACTACGACCCTAATTCTGTCTGCCTGCCTTTTTGACCCTTGCCTGGAATATCGTTTATGTATGCTCTCTGCCTGTCCTGATCATCCGCCTTGTACGACCATTCTTATTAAAGATACGCTATTGGATCTCTGCCTGTGAGTACCATCCCTTACAGCAGTGCTTCTCAATTATTTTCGCGCCCCCCCTAGGAAGAAGTAAACATTTCACGCGCCCCCCTCCCCCTATTTTGGAACTTTCACTTTATTGTTTCCATGGCAACGCGTCATGCTTGTCACGTGACAAACCGCAGTCACAAAGAGCGCTGTTTGATAGATGTTTCACATTTATTTAGTTTTTTCTTTTTTATTCAAAATAGTCACCAACTTGTTGGCTCTGTTATCAACTACCTGATATTCAGATTCTCAGATATGTGGAAGTGAATGTTTGTCGCTTAAAAACCTTTATAATGATCAAGTTCTCTGAGCGCGTCTTTTTTGGATCAGTGCCAGATAGCGCATGAAAACACGTGTGAATTTAGCTATTGATCACGTGACACATGAACACCAGTGTGATCGTACACATCAACGGGTGAAGGGTTTGTTATCTGAACTTCATATCTGCTGCTCTTGTTCAGTGCAAGAAAACCTACTCCCTGACAAAAAAAAAAAGCATGTTCCCCACGGTCGCGCGCGCCCCCCCTGGCATCGCTCCGCGCCCCCCCAGGGGGGCGCGCCCCACTATTTGAGAACCACTGCCTTACAGTAACAAGCAGTTCTGACTTTGCTAGTACACACTTTTAAGCAAGAACTAGACCAGGATTGAGACATATGCTTCTATTGTTAACCACGCTATTAGTGGCATTAAAAAAATTTATTCTTACCTGTGAACCTTTTTTACTGCCCGGCAAATTTATGATGAGAGTTTTCCCTCGGATTCCACACACTGGCCTGTAAACACAATTCAAGACAATTCAGAACAAATTGATTATTATTTATTGTATATATATTTATACATTTTATTTTTTAAAGAAATATTTTATTCAGCAAGGATTTATTGAATTTATTATAATTAACAGTAAAGACATTTATAATGTCATTTTTAACTGGATTCCTGACAAAACATGTATCATAGTTTCCACAAAAAATTGAAGCAGCTTTTAATTGATAATTAACATTGATAATAATGATAAATGTTTGTTGAGCATCAAATCATCATATCAAAATAATTTGTGAAGGATCATATGACACTGAGTAATGATGACTATAGTAAAGATGCTGAAAATACAACTTTAATCACAGGAATAAATTACACTTTACTATATATTCACATAGAAAACAGCTGTTTTACACTGATATAATATTACACTGTTTCACTGTACTTATCATCTAATAAATTCAGCTTTAATCACAGGAATAAATGACACTTTACTATATATTCACATAGAAAACAGATATTTTAAATAGTCAAAAATGTTTCAGAATATTACTGTTTTTTGCTGTAATTTTGGTAAAATAAATTTAGCCCTGGCAAGCAGAAGATCTTACTGACCTTTGAACAGTAGTGTATAAATACTATTATTAATAATACTTGTTTATGAGTTAAATACCTGCAAATTATGAATATATAGTATTCAGACATCATTAGTATTATTATATTATATTATTATTGTCACGCATGAGCTGGCGTGCGATGTGGAGAAAAACGAGGAGAACACGGAGATGAAACAGAAAACACTTTAATCATAACAGAGAACCAAAATGGCACAAAGGAGTTCAAACTTGGAGGCACGAGGAAACATCCACACTAGGGCACATGTAACGTCAACAAGAGACAAAGACTAGGGAGAATAGGAGGGTTTAAATAGACAAGATAAGGGACACACCTGGAGACACTAAGGAGATGATTAACACAAGACAGGTGTGGAAGGATCTAGAAAGTCCCGGAAGTGAACAAGTGACATAACGATAGACAGGGAAGTGACAAAGACACAACATGACTGTGACAGTAGTTCCCCCTCCCGGAAGGCGCGACCTTGTGCCTAAACTGGACCAACAGTGGAGGGAGGGAGGGGGACCAGGAGGAGGACATGACATAACATGGAACATGAAACATGATCAGAGTCCAGAAACACATTAACGAGTGGAGTGGACGAGTGGAGTGGACGGTGGAAGAAACCAGGGGGGAAACCAGGAGCAGGGGGCACCAACTGGAACGAGGCCCCAGGGCGGTGTCGGAGGCGGGAGGAGCCATGGCGACAGCCGAGTGGCAGATGGAGCACTGGAGACGACCAACTGCGACAATATCAATGCAGGAGGTCCCGATGGAGCCGACGACCCGATGTCCCGAATGACAACGCTGGATCTGGAGGCCGAGGCGGATCCGCAGCGACGAGCATCCGAGGCGAGATTGACGGAACCGAGGACAGACTCGCAGGCGGTGCGACAGAGGACCAATGCGTAGCTGGGGGGAAGGAGGAGCCAGCCGGAGCCAAAGGTGGAGAGCAGGCGACGATGGACCAAGGCGAAGCCGGGGGGACAAGGGAACCCACTGGAGAGATATGGGCGAGGGACGTCGGTGGAGCCGAGGCAGGGAGGAGACAAGGAGAAGCAGATGTGCCGAGGTGGAATGAAGGACACTGAGATAGGAGGTGAAATCCCAGGACCCACAGTGGCTTGCAATGCCGGTGGTTCGACAACACATGGCGGCTCCCAGGTGTTGATGGGAGCTGACGATGGGGTGCGGGACAACGGCAGAGGTTGTAACAAGAGCTGGCTGGATAGAAGCGGTGGGAGAGGGAGGCTGGGTGGGAGGTCTGGCGCCGGCAGGGCGAGGAGCATGGGAGGAGCCTGCAGGGCAAGGAGCATGGGAGGACAGGTAGCTGGCTCTGCGTGGTCTGGCGGCTCAGGCCACGGGAGGTCCAGGTCGGCCGGCGGCTCAGGCCACGGGAGGTCCAGGTCGGCCGGTGGCTCAGGCCACGGGAGGTCCAGGTCGGCTGATCACGGGCTCTGGGTCTGGCTGGCGGATCACGGGCTGTAGCTCTGGCTCTGGCTGGCTGATCACGGGCTGTGGCTCTGGCTGGTGGATCACGGACTGTGGCTCTGGTGTGGTGGCTGGCTGGTCTGGCTGTCTGGATCGGGGATACTCGCTCGCCAGACACCTTACAATGGCTTCCTGCCAGCGAAGTCCCGTGGTGTCTGGGAGTTTCCTCGGCTGATGGTAGTTAGCCCCGACCCAGAACAGAGTCTTCAGCATATTATACAATGAGCTGTTCCTGTGTCTAGTTGTTTTCCAGTACATTCTAGTTTTTCCAGTAATACCTCGGTTTACGAGTTTAATTCGTTCCAAGAGCGAGCTCGTAAACCAAAATGCTTGTGCACCAAAACAAATGTCCCGATAAGAATGCACTAAAAATCAATCTATTCTTTCCACACAAACACACAGGAGCCGCGGCCGTGAACGAACACACAGGAGCCGCGAACGAACGCACGGGAGATAGGCAGATGATATGAGAATCAGGTGTGTCACTGCTCAGAGACCACAGCCCCTTTCACACACACATACACACACACTCAGGCAGAACTAGGAGACAATGAATTCATGAACCGTGACAGTTACTGCTTAGAGGTACTGTACGTATATATTTCACTACTTGGACAATAGCGATCACAATTCATTAATGTTAACAACAGGAGGTAAAACCGCTGTAAATCACTTATAAAAATATCACTGTGGTGAATGATGCAACCAAACCGAGCGAAGCTGAGAGAATGAATGAGTCAAGGGGTGATAAAGGGGTTGGAACCGCGTGACTGTGTTATGAGAGACTATGTTTTGGATATTTCCAGTAAAAATGCGCGCGACGATGCTGAGCATTAGGACTTTTTCCACACAAAAATGCGAGTGGGTGAGGGAAAAATGTTCTCGTACACCGATACAATGCTCGTACACCTATTTGCTCGTATACTAAGTCGCTCATAAACCGAGGTACTACTGTATTTCTGTTCTGTGCACGAGCCAATAATGTCTTTGATTGAGGGGCTGATCTGGGATCAATTGAATATCCTGATGAGTATAATTATGAAAGCATGTCAAAGATGATACTGTGATCAGCAATGCTGTATGTTGAGGACGTGCTGAAGCCAGACCTGGAGAGCATTCCCAGAGGAGTGACATTCAGAGAGCCCATCAGCATAGCCAGAGACATCCCCGGAGCCTCCCGCTCGATCACCTCTTTAGTGGCCTGAACAGAGAGAGAGAGAGAGACAAAGGTCAAGTTACTGTATATCTATTTAAAGGAGTCCTATTATACATTCCATGTTCATCTATCTATCTATCTATCTATCTATCTATCTATCTATCTATCTATCTATCTATCTATCTATCTATCTATCTATCTATCTGTCTGTCTGTCTGTCTGTCTGTCTGTCTCTCTATCTATCTATCTATCTAGATAGATAGATAGATAGATAGATAGATAGATAGATAGATAGATAATTTATTGTCATTTCACATGTACAAGTACAGTGTAACGAAATTAAACTTGGAGTCAAGTCTCCTAGCCGCTGCGTGTGCACGCGCCGCCATACTTTTTCCAGAAATTACAGAATGCAGATTAGCAAGCGTTACATACATTACACCTAGGAAACATAATAATGCAATTTTACACACACAGTCCACGAGGTTTCACGTGTAGGAATTTTTTGTCCAGTGGAGTTTTGGGGGCGGAATAGATAAGAACAGATAGGCAGGACACTCAGACGGTTGAGAGGGAGAGAGTTAGTCACAGCATCAGATGTTATGAGAACAGCTCTGTGGCTTTGTCCCTGAAGGAAGATAAGGGCGACCAGGCTGACGTCATCATGCTGGATTCCCAACAGAGAAATAGAGGCAGAAAAGTCTTAAAGTCCCTTTTTTTTAATAATCCATTTACGATCTTCTGTAATTTGTCCGGATCATAATCAGTTCAGTCAAGTTCAGTTCTGGTCCTCAGCACCGTGTCCAACCTTATAGCCAGACCAGATACCATCCGTGAAAGATCACCAAACTGTCTCGCTGTCCCGACTGTGTTGTTGCGGTACAGTTCACATAGGTTACGAGTCAGTTCCTCAATCTTAACCACTCGCAGATCTAATTCCTTCACACGGTCAGACACGGCCTCGAGGCAGTTCTTCATATCCACAGACAGCGGCTCGATGAATTTGCTCGCAGCTGTCTTCCGAATCTTTCGATAAGTCAGGAAAATTCCGAAGCCAAAGAATAGGAATCCCGCTATCAGTAATCCAATCATATATAAATCTTCTGCATCTTCAATCGATAGTGCCTCTAGGCACAGGACCTGCCAGTTGTTCCATGGGTCCATTGCATACCCAGCAGCAAACGTCCCGTCCGGGCAGGTGGGCTCTCCCGGAGCTGCCTTTCTTTGTGAAAAAATCTTGTCGATCGCGCTGATTGACCAGTTGATCAATTCCATTTCAATATTGTCAGGAGTCCAGTAGCAGCGGGTCAGAGGAAAAAAACAGACAGAATGCGCGCAAGGGCAAAGCAGGTCAGAGAGGAGCTTAGGAAAACACGTCTGCAGTGTCTGGAGTCAGGAAGTGGAAGACAGATAGACTTCTAGACTATCTATCTATCTATCTATCTATCTATCTATCTATCTATCTATCTATCTATCTATCTATCTATCTATCTATCTATCTATCTATCTATCTATCTATCTGTCTGTCTGTCTGTCTGTCTCCCTCTTTATCTATCTATCTATCTATCTATCTATCTATCTATCTATCTATCTATCTATCTATCTATCTATCTATCTATCTATCTATCTATCTATCTATCTATCAATCTATCTATCTGTTTGTTAGGTCCAGTGTCCAGGTCCAGTGACGGAAGTGAAGACCGACATTTACGTCACAAGTTTTGGCCCAGTTTCCGACGTGGAGATGGCGAGTGAGATGTTTATGATTGAATGATCCTTCTGTGCGGCTGATTGTTTCAGACGGACCGTTTTGACTGCTGCACTGCTGCTGTTTCCTGTTTGCAGTGGATTGCGTTTGTACTGACATATAAACTTGATTTTTGTTTTAGATCTTAAACTCGACGTTCGTTTGTATTGCTAAATACAATATTAGATTATTTAATATATTGTAATCGTTAGCTTTAATCTAAGTCGCTAAACGCGTTAGCATTGTGCTATCTTACTGTCCGTGCACACAGCGTTTTTCTCGCTCGCGCCTTTTTTCCCGACTTCATCAAACAACTGGTCAACAAGTTGGATCAACACACGCGGTGAGTCATGTCATCTTCTCTCAAAATTGTCACTTGCACTGCCTGCTTCATGCATAGTCTTTCTGTCTCTGTCAGCTGTGAAGGCTTCACATGTCATAAATGTAGGGACATAATTAGGCTGACAGAGAAGGTTTCAGAATTAGAGACACGCATCCAAACTTTAATCGAGGATAGTAAGAATGTAAGGGCTTTAGATACTACTTTGGATGCGACTAGCTTAGCAAACCCTGTACATTGTTCGGTTCCGGCTGTAGAGCCCGTGCAGCAGGGCAACTGGATGACTGTGAGACGGCATAATCGCGGGTCAAAAAACCACTGTTCCATTCCGATCAGAACATCAAACAGGTTCTCCCCACTCAGTGACGCACCCACTGAGAAACCTGTTGAAAGTGCCCTAGTGATTGGCGATTCTATTACTCGGAATGTGAAAATAGAGACTCCAGCCACCATAGTCACATGTTTGCCGGGAGCCAGAGCGCCTGACGTCAAAGCAAATTTAAAAGTGCTGGCTAAGGCTAATCTAAGCCTAGCCTAATCTAAGGCTAAGGTAAATATTCTAAGATTGTTATTCACGTCGGCGCTAATGATGTCCGACTTCGTCAGTCGGAGATCACTAAAAGTAATATTAAAGAGGTGTGTGAACTCGCAAGTACGATGTCAGGCACCGTAATTTGCTCTGGCCCTCTTCCTATGCGCAGGAGTGATGAGATGCTTAGCAGATTATCCTCACTCAATGGCTGGATGTCTAAGTGGTGCCCGCGGAATAACATAGGGTTTATAGACAATTGGAAAAGTTTTTGGGGCAGACCTGACCTGTTGAAAAGAGATGGTATTCATCCCACCTGGGATGGTGCCGCTCTTCTCTCTAATAATTTGGCATATAGTCTTAGAGCTAAACCTTGACTAACTGGGGTCCAGGTCAGGAAGCAGACAAACTGGCTAAACCGACCGTCTGCTAGCTGTCTCACGTCACAGAGGTCAGATAAATTCCAACACATAGAGACTCTTTCACCTAGATATCATCCTATAGAGATTGTGTCTGTTCCCCGAATTAGCAAATACAAAAATCTCTCAAAATCGTTTAAGAGTAAAAATTTAATTGATTTACAAACAGCTAAGAACGGATATAACACAAATGAACAAATGATAAAGCTTGGGTTACTGAATATACGATCCCTTTCCTCAAAAGCACTTATTGTAAATGATATGATTACAGATCATAAACTAGATGTGCTGTGTTTGACAGAAACTTGGCTAAAACCAGACGATTATATTACTTTAAATGAGTCCACCCCTCAAAATTACTGTTATAAACATGAGCCTCATCTGAAAGGTAAAGGAGGAGGTGTTGCTGTAATTTATAGTAACACGATCAGTACTGCTCAAAGGTCTAATTTGAAATATAATTCTTTTGAAGTGATGGTCCTCAATGTAAAATTATCTAGTGCAAGTAATAATTCCTGTTTAACTTTTGTGCTGGCTATTCTATACAGGCCACCAGGGCACCATACAGACTTTATCAAAGAATTTGCTGATTTTCTCTCAGGATTAGTAATGTCTGCAGATAAAGTCATAATCGTCGGTGATTTTAACATCCATGTAGATAATGAAAAAGACGCATTGGGATTGGCATTTAGAGACATTTTAAACTCTATTGGAGTTACACAACATGTATCAGGACCCACTCATTCTCGTAATCATACTTTAGATCTAATATTGTCATATGGGATCAATGTTGATACTGTTCAAATTCTGCAGCAGAGCGATGACATCTCAGATCATTACTTAGTTGCGTGTAGATTACCTTTAGCCAAAGTCGAAAAACTAACTCCCTGTTATAAATATAGTAGAACTATCACTCCTAACACAAAAGATAGCTTTATAAATAATCTTCCCGATCAGTTTCATCTACTTAACATCCCAGATAGCCTAGAAGAACTTGATGTTGCAACAGAAACTATAAACTCTCTCTTTTCCAGCACTTTAGACACTGTTGCTCCGTTACGCTTAAAGAAGATTAAAGAAAATAGTCCAACACCGTGGTACAACGAGCACACCCGGGCCCTCAAGAGAGCAGCCAGAAAAATGGAGCGGAGCTGGAAAAAAACTAAGCTAGAGGTTTTTCGCCTTTCATGGAAAGACAGCTCTATTGCATTCAGAAAGGCCTTAAGATCAGCTAGATCTACTTACTTTTCTACCCTCTTAGAAGAAAACAAATACAACCCTAGGTATTTATTTGATACAGTGACTAAATTAACAAGAAATAAAGCCTCAACCCCAGATGCTTTAAATCAGCACAGCACTAATGACTTCATGGACTTCTTTACTTGCAAAATTAATAATATTAGAGAGAAAATAATAAACATGCAACAATCTACTACAATATTCCAAAATACAGTACATTTTAGTGTCCCTGAAGAAAAATTCCAATCCTTCATTGCTATTGGGGAGGAAGAATTGTCTAAACTCGTTAAATCATCAAAATCAACAACATGTATGCTAGACCCAATACCGACTAAGCTACTGAAAGAGATGCTTCCAGAAATCATAGATCCTATTCTTAATATTATTAATTCTTCTTTGTCATTAGGATACGTACCAAAAACCTTTAAGCTGGCTGTAATTAAACCGCTTATTAAAAAACCACAACTTGATCCTACAGAATTAGTTAATTACAGGCCGATATCGAATCTACCTTTCTTGTCAAAGATTCTAGAAAAGGCAATATCTTTACAACTATGTTCCTTTCTAGAAAGAAACAGCATCTACGAGGATTTCCAGTCAGGATTTAGACCATATCATAGTACTGAGACTGCTCTAATTAGAGTTACAAATGATTTGCTATTATCATCCGATCGTGGTTGTATCTCTCTGTTAGTGTTACTGGACCTTAGTGCTGCATTTGATAATATTGACCACAAAATCCTTCTGAATAGACTTGAAAATTATGTTGGCATTAGTGGAGTTGCATTAGCCTGGTTCAAGTCATACTTATCTGAGCGTTATCAGTTTGTAGCATTAAATGAGGAGATGTCATATCGGTCACGGGTTCAATATGGAGTTCCTCAAGGTTCAGTACTAGGACCATTGCTTTTCACCCTGTACATGCTTCCTTTGGGTGCAGTTATTAGGAAGCATGGCATTAGCTTTCATTGTTACGCTGATGATACTCAGCTCTATATTTCTTCTCATCCTGATGAAACGAACAAATTCACTGAATTAACAGAATGCATAACCGATATAAAAAATTGGATGACTAATAACTTTCTACTGCTAAATTCTGAAAAAACAGAGATTCTAATTATCAGACCAAAAAGTTCAGCACATAATAATCTAGACTACTGCCTAACACTAGATGGCTGCTCTGTCAAGTCTTCGTCGTCAGTTAGAAACCTGGGTGTGCTCTTTGATACCAATCTTTCATTTGAAAGCCATGTTTCTAGCATCTGTAAAACGGCGTTCTTCCATCTTAAAAATATATCTAAATTGCGACATATGCTATCTAAGACAAATGCGGAAAAGTTAGTTCATGCGTTCATGAGTTCAAGGCTAGATTATTGTAATGCTTTACTAGGTGGTTGCTCTGCACGCTTAATAAACAAATTCCAACTGGTCCAAAATGCAGCAGCTCGAGTTCTTACTAGAACCAGGAAGTATGAGCATATTAGCCCAGTTCTGTCAAACCTGCACTGGCTTCCTATTAAACACAGAATACATTTTAAAATCTTGCTAATTACTTACAAAGCATTAAATGGTTTAGCTCCACAGTACTTGAGCGATCTCTTAACACATTATAGTCCTTCACGTCTATTGCGATCCCAAAGTACTGACCAGCTTATAATACCTAGAATATCAAAGTCAACTGCTGGCGGGCGATCCTTTTCCTATTTAGCTCCTAAACTCTGGAACAGTCTTCCTATTACAGTTCGGGAAGCAGACACACTCTGTCAGTTTAAATGTAGACTAAAAACACATCTTTTCAACCTGGCATACACATAACACATTATACATACATTTTTAATCCAAATCATGTAAAATGATTGTTAGGCTGCATAATTTAGATAAGCCGGAACCGGGAACATTCCCATAACACCTGATGTACTCGATACATCAGAAGAAGAATGGCATCTACGCTGATATTGGTCTCTGTTTATTCCGAGGTTACCGTGGTCAGCTGGATCCGGGCCGTATCCAGATCAGATGAAGGACCTGGACACGAGCACAGCACTGCCCTGGGGTGTCTGCGGAGACCGTGACTCTACTGGACCCTCCCCTGTGACGATCATGAACCCATCTCTAACCGGACCAAATTGGACTTCATATTGGACTTGAATTGTTGTATAATAATCATGCACGGTTTGGCTGTTGGCCAGAGGAGAACTGGTCCCCCAACTGAGCCTGGTTTCTCCCAAGGTTTTTTCTCCATTCTATTCTTCATTCGTTACGTCACCTGCCGGAGTTTTGGTTCCTTGCCGCTGTCGCCTATGGCTTGCTCAGTTGGGGAAACTTAACACTTAAAATTCATCAATTGTATTGATTCGCCTGCTCTTTTGGGGCTTCTGTTCAGCCAAACAAACTTTGTTTATATTGTTTTTCCTGTAAAGCTGCTTTGAAACAATCTACATTGTAAAAAGCGCTATATAAATAAAGGTGACTTGACTTGACTTGACTTTGTCTGTCTATCTATCCATCTGTCTGTCTGTCTGTCTCCCTCTTTATCTATCTATCTATCTATCTATCTATCTATCTATCTATCTATCTATCTATCTATCTATCTATCTATCTATCTATCTATCTATCTATCTATCTGTCTGTCTGTCTGTCTGTCTGTCTGTCTGTCTCCCTCTCTCTCTATCTATCTATCTATCTATCTATCTATCTATCTATCTATCTATCTATCTATCTGTCTGTCTGTCTGTCTGTCTGTCTGTCTGTCTGTCTCCCTCTCTATCTATCTATCTATCTATCTATCTATCTATCTATCTATCTATCTATCTATCTATCTATCTATCTATCTATCTATCTGTCTGTCTGTCTGTCTGTCTGTCTGTCTGTCTGTCTGTCTCCCTCTCTCTATCTATCTATCTATCTATCTATCTATCTATCTATCTATCTATCTATCTGTCTGTCTGTCTCCCTCCCTCCCTCTCTCTCTATCCATCAATCCATCAATCCATCAATCCATCAATCCATCAATCCATCAATCCATCAATCCATCAATCCATCCATCTATCTATCTATCTATCTATCTATCTATCTATCTATCTATCTATCTATCTATCTATCTATCTATCTATCTATCTATCTATCTATCTATCTATCTATCTATCTATCTATCTGGAAGTTTTCTTGTGATGATAGTTAGTTCCTTGTGTATTGGGATCACAGCTTTGGAGCCTTTACAGTAAGATAATATTTAAGGCAGGAACACACATCTCAGTCTCCACACACACATTTGATGTACCTCAGGCGTGACATCTCGTGGAGCGAAGCCTGTGCCACCGGTGGTCAAAATCAGATTCAACTCTTTCTCATCACACCAGTCAACCAGAGTCTCCTGAACCAGACAGAGCAAACAAACATCAATAAACAAAACATTTACATTGGCACATCACTAACTTCTCTTTTCTTCCTGATGTTAATATGTCTAAATCAGCTGGTGTTTTATGGTTTGTAGTGGATGCATAAAATTAGTTCAGGCGTTCATATAGAGGAACCACAGGTCTAATTCAACTCATTATCTATCCACATGAAACACTAACGGCAATACTTTTGTTTTGTTTTATAATTTACAAACTAACAAATTTGCTTGAGATTATTCTTTGAAGTGATCTGATTTTGCATCTAATGAAAAGATTCAGATAATTTAAAGCGTGACTATATAAAAAGCGTTGGGGTCGATATGGAATAAATAAATGGCACTTTACTATATATTCATATAGAAAACAGCTGTTTTACACTGATATAATATTACACTGTTTTACTGTATTTATGATCTAATAAATTCAGCTTTAATCACAGGAATAAATGACACATTAATATACTTTTATACAGTAAAATATTATATCAATGTAAAACAGCTGTTTTCTACATGAATATATAGTAAAGTGCCATTTATTCCTGTGATTAAAGCTGAACTTATTAGATGATAAATACAGTAAAACAGTGTAATATTATATCAGTGTAAAACAGCTGTTTTCTATGTGAATATATAGTAAAGTGCCATTTATTCCTGTGATTAAAGCTGAATTTATTAGATGATAAATACAGTAAAACAGTGTAATATTATATCAGTGTAAAACAGCTGTTTTCTATGTGAATATATAGTAATTCAATACTACATGATCCTTCACAAATCATTCTGATATTGATTAAAATTACATTTATCAATATTATCACTGCTGAAAACAGTTGTGCTGCTGCATTTTTTTGTGGAAAACAGGTTTCCCAGGTTTCTTTGCATAAAAAGTTCAAAAGAACAGCATTTATGAATGTCTTTACTGTCACTTCTGATCAATTTGTTATTAATTATTAATAATTATAATTATAATTATAATTATAATTATAATAATAATTATAATTATAATTATAATTATAATTATAATTATAATTATAATTATAATTATAATTATAATTATTATTATTATTTTATCTTACTGACCTCAAATGTTAGAGCATTAGTGTAAATTTTCTAGGCTGCTGTATTTCATCACATCATACAGAGATCTGTCTGTTATCTGAACTTTTAAACATACCTTGATTTCATCAATTTCATCAGGAACGATTTTGTAAGCAGAGATGGTTCCTCCGAGCCTGAAAACCAAGATCACAGTGTGAGAATAAAAATCCACAGAACTATAAGATAACGTGCTTGTGGAAATTGATCAATCTGTCTTTATTTTATTGCATGGCACCATCCTGTGGCCAAATCAAGAATTAGGACAAACAGAGAGAGAGAGAGAGAGAGAGAGAGAGAGAGAGAGAGAGAGAGAGAGAGAGAGAGAGCAGGAGAAAAGCACTTGAGGCAGGAGGTGTAGAGCAGCAGACAGGTCTTATGTAAGGTCTCTTTTTCCTTCTCGGCTTCTTCACCCCCCTTTTTTTGCGTGCTTGTTATTTTTAGGAAACTATAGCATCATGTTTCCATGTTTCTTTGTGATAGCAGTCAGGCACACACAAACACACACACACACACACACACACACTTACGTTGTGTTTCCATGTTTTATGGGGACTTGTATTTGATTCTCTCTCAGTCAGCAGGATCCTGAGACTGTTATACATGCCTTTGTCAAATCTCAAATAGATTACTGTAACTTCTTTATGGCCTTTCAGCTAAAAATATCAAACGATTACAGAATGTTCAAAACTGCAGCCGCCTGATCACTCGCACAAGAGAGAAGGAACAAATTTCTCCAATCCTGGCTTCTGGTTTCCTTGCGTATTAACTTCAAGGTACTAATTCTAACTTACTAAGCATTTCATAACACTGGTCCTTCACATTCATCTTACTTCAGCCTTTCGCTGCTGTTGGTTCGCTCCTAGTCACCCGTAAGTTGAGTCTGGTCATTATGGATGGCAGATCTTTTAGGTTTGTGGCTCCCAGATTGTGCAGTGCTCTTCCTCAAGACAACCGTCAAGCATCCTCGCTTCTTTCCTTCAAAATCCTATTACTTTTCCTGCATCTCAAACAGTAGAGTGTGGCGCTTGCAACACAAAGGTCATGGGTTCGATTCCCAGGTAAAGCAAAAACTGATTAGAATGTCAATGTGTTTCTTGAATACAATGCAAGTCGCTTTGAATAAAAGTGTCTTGTAAATGTAATAATGATTCTTCAGCTCTCGATCTTGTGCCTTGATATGAATATTTGTTTGTATTCCTCTATTGGTTTGAATCTTTCTTGGTTTATATTTCTAACCTAACTTTGTGAGTGACTCTTCAGCCTTTGGTTTGTGTATTGCGCTTTGTTATTGATGTTTAATTGGTTCTGTTATTGATGCTTAATTGGACCGCTGATTTCTGAATCTGGTTTTAATATACTTGTGGAGACACAATGTAATATAAGCCTGTACATACACACACACACACACACACACACACACACACACACACACACACACACACACACACACACACACACACACACACACACACACGCACAAACACATACCGACGCATACATGCACATGCACTCGCTCACGCACGCACGCACGCACGCACGCACGCACGCACGCACGCACGCACGCACACACTTTATTTTATTTTCTGAAATAATACAAAACAAAGTTAAATAATTAAATATGTATAAAAAAATAAAAAAAATTACCAAATTCCAGATTGATTTTTAAATGTAGTACATTGTGTTCTTTTATAACAATTTAAAAAGTTTTTTTTCATATTTTAATAAAATGTCTATTACTTTAGATATTTTAATTTGATGTTCTCAAAAATCTCTAAAGAACGTATAGAGAATATACATTTATCTATAGAACACATTGAAAACTTTCCTTTCAGTACAAACACATTTTATTCCCATTGAAATATATGACACTCTTTGTTCTGTGAGACATACTTTACTCTTCAACATGCAGAAGGACAGTCAGAGCTGTCAGGTGAAACACAGGAACCCTCCAGTGTTATTGGCTTCACTCTTTGCATAAATAACATTATACTGATCGCAAATAACTTAGGATCTTTTCTTCTGTTTCCAAGGAAACCACTTCAGACTACAGCCTCTGGTGGCAGCGACTCTCTCTCTCTCTATCTCTCTCTCTCTCTCTCTCTCTTGCTTTTTCACTCTCTCTCTCTCTCTCTCTCTCTCTCTCTCTCGCTTTATCACTCTGTCTCTCTCTCTCTCTCTGTCTGTCTGTCTATCTCTCTCTTTCTCCCTCTCTCTCTCTCTCTCTCTCTCTCTCTCTCTCTCTCTCTCTCTCTCTCTCTCTCTCTATAGACTGTAGACACACGGATTGGACTCTCTCCTGAACATGTGGAAAACTCATTAAATGAACAACATAACCTTTATATAAAGGTTTATTCTACTCAATGTGAGATACCTACACTTTATTTCAGCATCTCTCTCTGTAAATGTACAGTATAGTTTACCTTAAAATAAATATTTTGTTGTCATTTACTCCCTTTCATTTCGATCAAACTTTTCAAGTTCCAAAAGGGATCACAACACATAGCATAAACAAAGCATAAACTTTCGTGCTTTTGTCTCATTCAACCCAGTTGTATGTTTTAGGACTCTGAACCAAATAGAGATGATTAACTGGTGTGTGCTGGTCTAAAAATGAGATATTGTAGGTTTATAATTTCCAGCGGTTCTTTAAGTAATAGATATGAGCGGACAGGAAGTGAGGAGGAAGCTAAACTACAGAGGAAGTGAAAGCATTTTGGAATGAAACTCCAGCTTCTACATACTGCACATTATCAACTGCATACTAAGAATGCTTTAGGGTTTGTTCACAATCAAAGTTCGGTTTGCTTGGTTTCAAACCAAGGCCAGCCGTGACGAACCTCTCACTCCTCTAGCATGCCATGTGCCGTCGAGTTACCGGATGATCATACAGGTCCTTCATGTGAGGTACCTTGCATCTCGTTCAGTGCTCTGGGTGAGGATCGGATGTCGATTGCTGCATCAGAGAGTGGGCTGAGAAGAAGAGTGGAATCGGATCTGGAGTTGACGGTCATGCTTTCCCGGGTTGCCGTGGGCATCAGGCTGGAGTGGATTTCTCCATGTCCTGAGCACTTGCGGTTGGATGATCAGTTTCTGGGGGCAGCTTGTGGATCACAGCCACGCGCCACTCCAGTCCCTTTCTTCCTGGAGGTGCATGAGGAGGTCAAAAAGTTGTGAAAGGCACAATTTACTGCCTGAAGCTACTCTTTTGCCCCCTCCTCTCTCGCTACCCTCGATGGCGGGGCTGCCAAGGGTTTTGTGGACATTCCCCATGAATAGCGTGCAATTGTGGTGCACTTGTGCCCACAAAGTGCTGCTACCTGGTGGAATTGTTGGTGTCTCCCATAAGACAAGTAAGACAACAGCAGCCCTGGCTGCTAAGGCTTACAGTGCCGCTGGACAGGCCGCCTCTCCCCTGCATGTCATGGCCATCCTGAAGGTACATTTGACAAAGCACAAGGGTAGTTCTGAGCGAGGGTTTTTACAGGAGCTACATGCACAAAGTTCGCGACAGCCCCTCCCTGGTGAAATCCCATGAGGAAGGACCTGCTTTCTCAGGGACGAGGCACCATTGGCACCCAAGCTCAGATCTCTGGAGCCTCCACGTGTGGTCCCTGGATAGGACGTGGAAGACTTAAGTGACCTTCCGCCAACGGTGGTAGACACTATCACTTCTGCTAGGGCCCCCTCTACGAGGCAGGCTTATGCTTGAAGTGGAGTCTGTTCTCTGAGTTATTTTCTTCCAAGCGGGAAGACACCCGGAAATGCCTGATCAAGTCCACGCTTTCCTTCCTTCAAGGTGGTTTGAAGCGGTGGCTGTCCCCCTCCACCTTGAAGATGTATGTTGTAGCACATCATGTTCCTGTTAATGGCATGTCACTCGGAAAGCATGATCTGTTCATCAGGTTCATGAGAGGTGCAGGTAGGTTAATCCTCTTTCCCTTGTGCCCCTGGAGTCAGTTCAGCTCAAAACATTGTTCTTCAAAACATTGCTCGCTTCCTTCAAGAGGGTCGGGGACCTGAAGGCGTTTTCGGTCAGTGAATCAGTGAATTTCGGGTCGGGACGAAAAATCATGTTCCCACCACTCCCTTCAGATACAGGTGGAGAACTTGCAAGCGCTGCCCTGGGAGGAGGCAGACCCAGCCCTTACGTTGCTGTGTCCCACTCATGCACTGTGTGTTTATGTGGACCGCACGCAGAGCATCAGTAGCTCTGAGCAGCTTTTTGTCTGTTTTGGAGGACAGCAGAAGGGAAAGGCTGTCTCCAAACAGAGGTTATCCCACTTGGATGCCATCGCCTTGGCCTACCGGCAATGAGGGCTCCTTGGTTGCTTCCGTGGGCGTATAAAGCCTCTCTGACAGACATCTGTAAAGCTGCGGGCTGGCCGACACCTAACACATTCGCAAGATTTGGCTATCTCCGAGTAGAGCCAGTTCTTCCTGTGTGTTGGGAACAAGCAGGTAATGTCGGGAAGACAGGCTCGGTGTCCTGCTTGCAGCGCCATTCCCCTCTAACAGGCGTTAACAATATTGGTTGACCTGAACAATGGGAAATGAGATCCGAAGCACTCTTCCCCATGAAATGTCGCATTAAGGAACAGCAGCTTGACCATCCTCGCAGTATGTCCTGCATGGAGGACTAAGCTCGGGCTTACTCGGGGCGCTGGGTAGGTTACGGCTACATGATTTTCCATGATGTCAGTTCGACGTAACGTTGAATGTGACTGACTGAAAATGAAGGTCTAGATTACTGATGTAACCCTCGTTCCCTGAAGTAGGGAACGGAGACATTACGTCCCCCTGCCACAGTCCTGAAACACTGCTGAATGGCTGAAATACTCTCTCGGCTCCTCAGCAAAATATGACTGAAGTGAGTAATGCTGGTCCCATGTACACCCGTATGCCAGGTGGGTGGGACTCGGCATGCAAATCTCACTAGCCAATGTTCATTGGCGCGTTTTGTTAAACTTGGAGGTGATTGGGCTCCCAGGCAAGACCCCATGACGTCAGTCCGACGTAACATCTCTGTTCCCTCCTTCAGGAAACGTTCACAAAATACTTGTTTGGTTTTTATTATGCATACTTCGTGATGGAATTTACCGAACAGATGTGTGACGGGTAACGATTGTAACGTTGTGATGGGTTGCGTTCGTATTTTATAAATCCAACCAAACATGCAATGTGTGAACACACCACACCTTTAACTTTTGGCAATCTCAACAAATAATGAGTCAAGAAAGAGACTCTCATATTTATAGGAAGTTAATGCAGAACTAATCTGATGACATGTTTCATATAAAAAGAAATTGGGAATTAGAGTTAAACACTGTAATAGAGGATGATATGTGAATAAATATATGTGCTGGCTGTCATAAGGTTTTACGTAGTCAAATGTTTGGAAATTATTAATAGCAGTGTTATGAATATGAGCTCTGCGCTCCCCTCCCTGGCCACCAGAGGGAGCTCACACATATACTGACTCTACACTACACACTACATTTCCCAGCAACCCACACATTGGACTGATTGCATACACCTGGACACTATTATGACTGTTTGTCTCACCACCTGTTTTCCATCACATGAACTATAAAGGACTGCTTCATTCTTACAATCACCGCAAAGTCTTGAATAGCCGTGGTTATCATTGCTGAGCGTTATTATTCCTGTCTGATTATACTGTTGCTGATTCTGCCTGTTTGCTCGTGTTTGATCCTGTTCTGCCTGCCCTGACCTGTGCCTGGAATAACGTTTGATGATTGATAACGGCCTGTCTTGACCACCGCCTGTACCACAATCCTGATTCTGTCTGCCTGCCTTTCTGACCCCTGCCTGGATTACCGTTTATGTATGATCTCTCTGTTTGCCCTGACCATTCTGCCTGTACGACTACTCTTATTAAAGACACAGCAATTGGATCCCTGCCTTTGAGTCACCTGGTGTTACAAGCAGTCAGGAAGATAATCACTGTAAGTTGGAAGAAGGTGCACTTATTGAAACGTATTTGCTAACATATACTAATATATTAATGTTTAAACCATGCAGGTAATTTACAGATATGTGGTGTACCCCCCCCCCCCCCCCCCCCCCCCCCCCCCCCAAATGTTTATTAATTTCTTAATAAACACAGTTAAAAAAGAAAGAAAAAAGAAAGAGAGAGACTCTAAAATGTGTGGCAGATACAAACAATTGAACTGCGTTATGGGATACAGTATCTCACACAGTGGATATATTCAGAATAGCATACATATACAGTGTGTATATATATATATATATATATATATATATATATATATATATAGTTTTTATTCTTTCTGCTACAATACCCTTCAAGGTCAGTAATTATTTTTCTTTTCAGACTACTTTTATTCAGCAAGGATGAATTAAACTGATAAAAAGTGACAGTAAAGACTATTTTCTATTCTAAAAATAATCCTGAAAAAAGTTATATTCTTTTAAGAATGATTTGTGAAGGATCATGTGACTGAATACTGGAGTAATGATGCTTTAAATTCAGCTTTGTCTCAATACATTACATTTTGCATTATCTTCACAGAGAAAACTGTTATATTAAATTGTAATAATATTTAAGAATTTTACTGTATATTTTATCAACTAAATTCAACTTAGTTGAGCAGAAGAGACTTTGTTCAAAAACATAAATCGTAATGATCTCAAACTGTTTGTAAAGATATGGAGGATATGGATTTTCAAATTCAGCCAGTATGCTTTGTTGTTATACTACACATTTTTGCAAATGTCGGTCATCAAGGTATTTCATACATACTATATTCTTAATAGAAGCAGGGTTCCCATACATTTGGACCAATAAATGGTTCAATTCATGACTTTAAAAAGATTATTTTATTGAGAAAGCTGTTGTATTACGGTAGTATGATATCGTGAACACTGGTGTCTTCAACAACTTGCTACATGTTAATACTTCCATTTATAGAAATGCCTACCATGGAAAAAAAACAAAAGCTCTAAAACATTTGGAGGGACTGACATTCTCCCTCGCCGACAGGATTCCATTGATATTTCTGGCTCAGTTTAACAGTTGCACTTCTCTCTGCCAGAATGGTTGGCCGAGTCTTTCTCTGTCTAATGTAAGAGTTATGACTGTTTAATCGAACCCTGCTGTCATATGGACCCTGCCACACTTAAAAACATCATTCCTGGCCTTGCCGCCGTCCTCAGGGTATGAATAAAGAAAGACAGAGAGCGTGTGCCAGAGGAGGAGAACGCATCCCGCCGCACACATCTGTGACCCAGCTTTATGGGCCTGCCTCTCTTCTGGATGGGCTCCCAAACCAAGGCCATCTGCTGCTGTGATTTAATTAATAATGGAGCACCTTTGTGCTGAATGACAGCTTTCGGCGCACTTTAAAGCACTGCTGGAGGACTCAGAGGCCCTCGCTGGGACGCTACCTGAAAACACTCACACGCTTCTCTCACACCGCACTAAACATCTGACGTGTGGATGGGTCGTTGCACACAGGAAGGGCAAACCGAGCTTGAGCAAATTAACATTTCATTAATAAACTAAAATATGAGTATTATAAAATGTGTGTAATTATACAATATATGCAAACCACATATGAGCAGTTTAAGTGTAGTGAAGTTTTTAAGTGTAAGAATAATGTGATTCATTATACAATCAATGAAATGTAACATTTCATTAATAAACAAAAATATTACTATTCTAAACATTGCATTTATACTATAAGAGCAAAAGATGTTTGAGCAAATTCATTAATGAACAAAAATTCTACTCTTTTGAGAATTTAATAAAAATTTGAAAAATCATGTTAAATTAATTAATTAACAAATAAAATTTTACTATTATTAACTTTTCATACGATAAATATAAAACATTTAACATATTATTAAGTAATATTTTTATAAAGGTGTGCATAAATAGACAATAAATGCAACATTTCATTAATGAACAAAAATATTACTTTATTACTTTGCATTACAATAATAATAAACATTTAATAAAATGTGCTTAATTACACAATAAGTGCAAATCACGTTTAATCTTTTATTAATAAACCAAAATGTTACTATTCAAGAAACTATGTTTAATTATACAATAAGTGCAAACCATGCTTGAGCAAATTAACGTTTTATTGATAAACTAAATATTACTATTATAAAATGTGAGTAATTATACAATAAATGCAAACCATGTTTGGGCAATTTAACGTTTTATTAATAAGAAGTTTTTAAGTGTAAGAATAATGTGCTTCATTATACAATAAATGAAACTTAACATTTCATTAATAAACAAAAATATTACTATTCTAAACATTGCAATTATACTATAAGCGCAAATGATGTCTGAGCAAATTCATAAATTAACAACAATCCTACTATTTTGAAAATTTAATACAAATGTGAAAATTACTATATTACTATTATATTTTTAACATTAACATAAGATTTTTGTCAAAAAAATAATAGTAATATAGTAATTTTCTCATTTGTATTACATTTTAAAAGAGTAGGACTGTTGTTAATATTATTATTTGTTTATATGATACATTTAAAAAAATATTAAATATTAATAATATATTACTAATAAGAAATATTATTATAAAAATGAAAAAATATGTTTTGAAAAAATGCAAACTATGTTTACCATTTCATTAATGAACAAAAATATTATTTTGAGAATTTACTAAAAATTATAAAATTATATATATAAATTATAATTATAAACATTTAAGAAAATGTGCTTAGTTACACAATAAATGAAAATCACGTTTAATCTTTGATTAATAAACCAAAATGTCACTAATTATACAATGAGTGCAAAACATGTTTGAGAAATTAATTAATAAACAAAAATATGTGAAAAAGTGCTTACTAAAACATAAACATCTAATTGATCTTCAGGTTTTTCTTTTATTTTGCAAAACATGAATTCTTTTTTTTTTCCTTTGGATTTTTAGATGATAAATGCGATTCCCCCAAATGGGACGGGATTTAATTTTCTCAAAGCATGCTCAAGGTCAGCTGAAGTCTCTCTAACAAGCCGGGTCAGCGCAAGACAAGCCACACGCCACACATCTGATTTATTCGCCGGCTATTTTTAGTGCCACCAATTAGCACAACTGACAACGACCGTTACAACTGCAGTCGCGTGAGGACGACAAGCCCGTCCCTGTCTGAGAGCCGTCCTGCAGCATTCACACATTACACACATCCCGCCGCGTCTGTCTGTCTGTCATCTCTCTCTCTCCAAAACCACCTGGGTTTCTATTTCACCTGACAGCTCGTCCAAACACTTCCTCCTGAATTCATTTATAGCGTGCCAGTTGTTTTAAAGGGATAGTTTTCCTAAAATCATTCATCATTTCATCATTCAGTCATCATTTTACTCATCCCTCAAGTCATTCTGAAGCCAAATTACTTTCAAAATAAAGCTTAGGTTAAAAGTACACTATGTAACTTTTTAAGCTTAATATATCATCAATCCTTCTTCCAAAATATGTTGTTCTCTTACCTATTAAATCTTTCCCTGCCAGCGTTTAAAACGATTTTTTATCATTTTCTCAAAAGTTTCACGGCACTGAGAATATTTTGTTGTATGAATATCTGCACGTGCAATATTTCAAAATAAAGCACTGACCCTCTGCTTTTAAACAACAACAACAACAACAACAACAACAGCTTTGTTCTAGCTTCATGCATTCTTTTTTTTAATCAACACTTGAAAGTGGGTGAGTCTCATAAAAAAAGCTAAATTTTGGGCAAAAAGCTGAGAAAATCTTGTCCTAAAGTCCTAAAGCTTTTCCTGGGTCGATATTTCATTCAATGACATCAGGCAGTTTTGATTTATAAACTGTTTAATGTTGGTGATCGCGTTATTTTACACATGCATCTGCTTACATATGCCATCGCTTGTTTCTGCATCATCTTCGCATGTGTTTTGTGAAAACACACAACAGTGATAACACAGAAAGCCAGAGATTTCCATCAGCGACAGTGAAAGAGTTACTGAAAGCATAAAAAAAGAAAGGTATATTCTGTGTGTGTGTGTGTGTTCGGATGTGGCTGGAGTGTTTGATATGCATCACGCACGTTTCATTCATGAACAATGACACTTCATTACAGCGCAGCGTGACATTGACAGTAAGTCGTTCTGACATTAATATCCATCAAGGGTTCAACTCAACCACATGTTCTGCATGTAAAACTGCAGGCCGCTGTTTAACAGCCTGAACTCTTGAGGAGCTTTCAAATGATTAGCATGACATGAACGTCTCATTACATGAGCAGTGAAGCTAACTGAAGTCATTCAGCAAGTTGCAGTCCTACAAATATTCATATAGCAAGCTTTAAATAACTCAAAAAGAATCGATGGCCATGCATGAAGTGTAAATGTGTGTGTGCGTGTGTGTACTTTGTGGTGGTCACTCACAAGGAAGGGTCGTGCACAAGATCTTTGAGGTTGACCCCGCTGCGGTCCTCAGCGAGATTGCGAAAGCAGCTGTCACTTACTGCAACACAAACAGAGACATGCGAATCAATGAAATATAAGATATTTCAAATGTAAGATATATAGTGTCAGATGAGGGATGTTCACTACCAGTCAAACCATTGGGATAGTGAGACTTTTTAAAGAAACAAATCATTTTATGAACTTTTATGCTTTAAATTGTTCAAAAGTGTCATCAAATACTGATAATGCTTCTTGGGAAATGTTTGCTGAGCATCAAATCATCATATGATGATGATATGTGAAGGATCATGTGACACTGTATTTATCATGTAATAAATTCAGCTTTAATCACAGGAATAAATGACACTTTACTATATATTCACATAGAAAACAGCTGTTTTACACTGATATAATATTACACTGTTTTACTGTATTTATCATCTAATAAATTCAGCTTTAATCACAGGAATAAATGACACTTTACTATATATTCACATAGAAAACAGCTGTTTTACACTGATATAATATTACACTGTTTTACTGTATTTATCATCTAATAAATTCAGCTTTAATCACAGGAATAAATGACACTTTACTATATATTCACATAGAAAACAGCTGTTTTACACTGATATAATATTACACTGTTTTACTGTATTTATCATCTAATAAATTCAGCTTTAATCACAGGAATAAATGACACTTTACTATATATTCACATAGAAAACAGCTGTTTTACACTGATATAATATTACACTGTTTTACTGTATTTATCATCTAATAAATTCAGCTTTAATCACAGGAATAAATGACATTTCATAGTCATTGTGGCGAGCAGGGCGGGGTCGAGGGACCGTGAGAGCGTCACGAGAGCCGGTGGCGTAATTGATAATGAGCATCACCTGTAAGCCATCGGTAATAATTAAAAATAATTAAAAACACATTTTCATGTGTAAATTAAACTAGTTAATAATACATCCAAAAATTTTTTTTAATCAAATGTAATGTCTTGTTACATCAAAAGTTACCTTTACTTTTTTCATTATAGTGCACTCATCCTTTTATAACAAACTAAATATTTTAATGCTGTCAACAGAAATTTCCATGAATATTATTTTTATTCATATACCTAACTTCCTAATATTAGTAAAAGCAGTAAAAAGAAAAAAAAGGGGAAAAAGTTTTATTTTAAGATAAAAAATAAAATAAAACGTGACAAATATGATGTCTTATTATACAAATTAAATTGAATGTGGGTTCATTCAAATAATTAAAAACATTGTAGAGAGATAATTTTTACCATAAAATGTCCATGTTTAAATGAATCAACCCCCTTTTTTGTCTTTTGTTTATTTAGTTTTGCCAGCTTATTCAGGTTCACAGTGTAACTCACTAAATACATTAAATGAAATTCTAAGCATCCATACATATAGCACTAAGCATCCATACATCTTCAGTGTGATGTGTTCACGGTCAATGTGACACTAGCAAACTGAAAGTGCGCTATAGGGTGAGAGAGCTCTCAGCCGTCCCTCGAGAGGTAATGCACCAACACATGATGAAAGGAAACACATATATAGAGCGAAAAGCTATTTAGTTTTTTGTGTAACTGCAGAAACACATGCGATCTGCGCTGAGGTCAGTTTCATTCAATCAACCCACAGACACTCAATGAGACATATGGTCAACATGATGTTTATCTTTGCTCTGAATTCTTCACAAGAAAAACAGAAATGTGAATGAAGAAAGAAAGATGAAGTACAGTCTGGTTTTTATCTTGGGTTTAAAGAATACACCTGGAGCAAAGAGTATCGTGGATCATACAGGCACCCTTCATCACGACTACAGCGATACTCTGAGCCAAAGACGAGTTCAAACACGAGATCAGGAGAGACAGATAAAGATGATGAGGAAGATGATGATCTGCACTGGAATCAGGCTTCAAAGGAATGTTAATGCAGCCAGTGCAAGATAGAGAAAGACAAGATACTGAAGAAGAGAGAGAACATGTTTCCTGCTTTTGTTGGCCGTTCCAGCGTATAGAGCTCAAGAAAGCCGATGGATATCAGATGTTATCTTTTCTCTGGTTTGCAGTCATGGTTTCTATCCTACACAATGGTTGAGATACTGTTTAAAGACGTACACTGATGCATTTATCAGATGCTTTTATCCAAAGCGACTTGCATTGCATTCAAGAAACACATTGACATTCTAATCAGTTCTTGCTTTCCCTGGGAATCGAACCCATGACTTTGGCGTTGCAAGCGCCACACGCTACTTTTTGAGTGACAGGAAAGCCAAGAAGTCTCAAAGAAGGAAAAATTCACACGTTAACTTTAAAACTAACAAAAGTGTCGTTACAGAGTAATTCTTTGTCACAGTCGTGTTGTGTATTTTCACTTCCTGTTCCCTTCCTTGTACTTCCCGTGTCATTTCCTGCACCTGTCATGTCAATCACTCGCTTGTTAGTCTCATCAGCGGTTCCCGATTATCCCGTGTATATAAACCCTCATGTTTTCCCATGTCTTTATCGACTGTTGATGTTGCTTGCCCTGTGAGTGGATGTCATCTCCATGTTCCGTGTCTCTGTGTATCCCTAGCGTTTTGCACAAGTGTGCCGTTTAGTTTAGTTTATATTTAAAGTATTTTGGTTTGCCTTGTGAATAAAGTGTTTTCGCTCAACCTACTCTTTTTCCTTCATCATCCCCCACTCACCCAGTGACATTCGTAGCCTTAGTGAAAAATAAACATGCTGAAATGTATTTATTTTATGCCAAGTATGCTACAAATATATTATGAGGACAATTCGGAAATCCATTGCCGCTTGTATCTATAGTCTTTTCTTTGTCTTATTTGTTCATATGTTCGTTTTCTTTTTCTTATTTGAATGATTTGTAAAGAGTAATTTATAGTCAAGTTAGGGATTTTTATTAGTTAAAGCCTTCCTTTGCTTTTCTGTATTTTTCCATAGAGTAAGGATGAATATTGTCTGCATTTCTCACCAGATAGAACATGTTATCAGAATGTTTTGAGAGTCTCTCTGTTGATAGTTGGAGCCTGAGCCGACTTCAGCCTTGGAGAAGCTGTGTATCTGTGTGTTAATATGATCTGTACTGGTGACGACAAGACACGTGGAAGGTCACTAACCCGTCAACCATGTGATCAACGAAGATATGCTTCAGACTGTCTGCTCTTGTGTGGAAAATTACTAGTTTTGTTTATCTTTCTTTCTTAGCCAATCAGAATCATTTAACCGTCATCATTGACGTGGTTAGCACCCTCTGTTAGAGTATAATTGCTGTAACAATTTTATTGTATGTGGGGCGGCCTACGAACTCCTTGTGAGACTTGAAGCTTCTGCTGATGAAACTGCAAACTAAACTTCACTAAAATTGACTGCACTTCTGACTCCTGCTCTTCATTTATCATATCTGGTCCTCGGGTCTTAACTGTAATTCCCCTACAACATGTATGCACTTACTATAAATACCCTGCGATTGTACTTTTATTTCACTAAATTGATATAGTTAAAGTGCTAAAGTCCAACTAAAGACATACTTCAATATATTTGATTGTGCTAAAATGCAAATATACTTCAAATACACTTTAAACATTTTGCATTTGAACACTGATATTATACAAAGAGCATAATATCTTTACTAATAGTGATATTAAAATACATTTTAGGCTTAGTATTAAGAACTTTACATTTTACATTCATGCATTTGGCAGACTATTATTCAAAGTGAGATTGTGGCATTGCATTCAAGAAACACATTGATATTCATAAATTCTTACTTTCCCTGGGAATCGAACCCATGACCTTGGCATTGCAAGCGCACTGATTGAGACACAGGAAAGCCTTGTAGCTATAGACATTTACACATTAAAGCGACTTACATTGCATTCAAAGAACAAATGTGCACTGTAAAATAAAAAAAGTACTCCAAATAAAGTTGAATTATAATATTCATCAGTAAGTATCCAGCAATATTGGGTTATAAACTACACTGTTTTGTTTCCTGTGGTGCTCTTATGATGTTTGCATGATTTTTACACCAATAATGGTCATAATTAAGAAATAAAAGGCATTTTTACTACTCTGATTTGAACGCCTTGTTTGAATATGAAATACATGTTAGATGTTTGCATGTATTTACTCTAATAGCTCTCAAGGTTAACTAACCGTGAAGTGTTGATTATAGCATTATATTTATCATTGTAGCCAATCACAGACATGTCATGCACTCTCGTGAATGATTTCATCATAACAAACACCATGCAATTAAGATAACGGTAGCTGATAACGTCTCAGGTTACGTATGTAACCATAGTTCCCTGAGAGGGAACGAGACGCTGTGTCATCGCTATGGGAACGCCCCCGCGTCATCAACTCTTGAAGCACAATTGAAAACACCTGTGAGAATGACGCGGATGACGTCATGAGCCAGGAAACAAAAGGCACGCCGAAACCGGCACAGACAGCTTGCGAACGTCTGAAACAAGCGCAGCATGCGGGAGAGCTAGGGCTGATGCTGATGACGCAGCGTCTCGTTCCCTCTCAGGGAACTATGGTTACATACGTAACCTGAGACGTTCCCTTTCAAGGGAACTCGAGCTGCGTCATCGCTATGGGAACGCTATACCAACGCCACCCTAGCGGAAAAGCATGCCCCAAAGTGCTCCAGTGGAGATGTTCTGGCAACCTCGGGAAGACCAGTCTCTCACGGCAAGATAGCCTCAGCTAGAAACTTGCCTCACTGAGTGATCTGCATGACTCATGGGGCCTCAGCCCCGGTGAGCCATACCCAGTGCTCGCACTGAGCTGCAGACCACCTGACCCATGACGAGAGGGGAATACCCCCGCAGAAAGTGGAACCGCAAAGCGGCCCAGCAATCTCCTAGCCTCAGCCAGGGAGAGTACCTAAAACACTGCAGGAGACCCCCTCAGTGAGGAGACCGGACTCACGACCTCAGTTGTGAACCGGAACTCCGCGGCTGCGGTAGCGGCTCTCGGCCCAGTAGCGAACCTGGGGAGTGTCTACCACAAATTGACCCCAGGACGCCCAAGGTGGAGAGGGCCACCGACAGACTGCGCATCGTAGCGCCAGCCGTGGAGCAGCCACCACAAGACCGCCTAAAACCCGAAGGTAACAAGGCGAAGGTGAGGTGAACCCGAAAACATAAGGGGCCTAAGCATGTCGTGCTGCCCGGACCAGATCGGTGGTAGCGAGAGTGACCCAGACTTGAGGCACTTTTCGAAATAGTCTGGTTTAAGGCACTTGCCTGGGGGTCACCTTATCGCCAAGGAGGTCCATCACGTACCGGGCTACAACAACCGTGGGGCCTAGGCCAGACCACGGCTGGAGCTACTACCACGCACCAAGCGGTGGCTTCCAGGGACCGACCGACCACAGCCCAGTGACGCGTGTAACCTTCCTCAGAAGGCAGGTACGTCCAGCAGCAGGGGAAAAACGCCGCCCGGGGCCTGCCGGGCTGATAACACCCCGGAGACGCCTAAGGAGATGGTCCCCCGAGGGGATCCAAAGCACCCCAGCAGGCGTATCCCCATGCTGGCTACCAGGACCACATACAGGGAGAAGAGCTTGGAGAAAGGCGGCTGACCGCCCAAGCTCAACTGCTGATTCCACGGGGCCAACGGCTTCGGCCGTGGCAGGACAGCGTACTCCCAGGAACTTACTATGCGGCACAACGGTGGCTCCCCCCACAGGGAAGCTGGGAGCTCACACCATGCGTAGGTCCTAAACTGAGAGGGAGGCATGGTAACCATAGGGGAATTATCAAAGCGCCCGCAACCACCGAGCTGACATTGACAACAGCCACAGGGGAACATCAGCGCGCCTGGAACCTCCGGGCTGACACTGGAAATAAATAGCCTCTAGAGCATGCTTCGCGCCATGCCAAATCTACCTCCAGGGAGAGGAGCCTGAAAAAGGGCGGATGACCGCCCAGGCTCAGCTGCTGATGCCACGGGGCCAACGGCTTTGGCCGTGGCAGAACAGCCTGCTCCCAACGCTTACAACGTGGCCCTCACGGAAAATGCAGGAATGACAGCAACAGGGAAAACCGAAGCGCACGGAGCACCGCGCTAACAACGATACCACAACCCCTAGAGACGCCGAAGCATCAAACATACCGTTCACCAGAACTACCTCAACAGAAGTAAGCAAGACCACGTGTCGACGAGAGGAAAAAAATGCTCTAGGAACCTCCTTGGAGGGGCGACCCCGGGTGCCACCAAAACTGCTGGCAGCCGAAGGGGGCCGCCTAAAAAATGCGCTCACCTGGCCCAAACAGGAACCAGCACGCTAATCATAGAGCTTATCCTCTTCCTTTCCTCTCTTTTTTTTTTTTTTTAACGCCTCTTAAACTTGGCTTTACCCCCCTGCCTTTTAACTTGGAGGAGAACCCTCAGGTCCTCCCTCTCAGCCGGGGGTAGGAAGTACGGCCGCCAACCCGCGCCCCCGGACTCGTCCAAGGGCTGCCGGGCAGCAACGCTGCGCCTCTGCGCAGATCGGCGATAGGAGGTACTAGGCCGCGGTTGATCAGCCAGGCGAGGCAAAACGGTTTTAAAGACCTCCTTCTGTTTGGATGCAGCCTGAAACTTCTCCACAATAATCTCTACTGCTCCACCAAAGAGACCAGGGGCGTCAAGTAACACACTCTTGTCGCCATCTTTAAGGGAGGTCAGGCTAAGCCAGAGGTGTCTCTCTATGGCAACCAGAGATGCCATGGCTCGACCGACTGCACCAGCCGCCTCCTTAGAGGCGCGCAAAGCCAAGTCAGACACTCTCCGCAGCTCAGCGGGAGAATCAGGATCTGCCTCAGCATCACCCTGACCCAAATCGCTCAGCAGCTCAGCCTGGTAAGCCTGCAGCAGCGTGGACGTATGGAGGCACGCTGCTGCTTGGCTTGCTGCAGAGTAACCCCGCCCTGCCAGGGAGGAAGTGATCCTCAGTGGCTTTGATGGGAGAACCGGGTTGCTCAGCGCCGAAGAGAGGGGAGCGAGATAATTAGCCAAGGGCTCCTCAACCTTCGGCATTGATCCATAACCGGATGCCGACGTCCCCTCAATAGTCGCATACAGCGATGTCACAGAATTGTGAACTCTATGAGACGTGGGTCTAGACCACGACCTCGACACCTCAGTGTGGAGGTCGGGCAGAAATGGGAGACCTTGCCGTCTCAGGGGGACTTTAGCTGGCAGAAAACGCTCTTCCAGAACGCTGCGGGGGCGCGCGTCCTCCTGCTCAGCCGGCCAAACAATACCCAGCCTCGCAGAAGCACGAGCCACCACCTCTCGAAGCTCCACAGATGCTGGTGGTTCCACAAAACCACCAGAATCGACGCTCACGACATCCAGCTCCTCAGAGCTGGACTGCCGCAGCAGTGAGCTTTCATCCCCCGAATCTTCCGGGCCCACCCTCGAGCGAGCCCCGGAAGCCCGGGGGGAGGGGAACGGACTCGGAGAGGGTGGCGCGGCGCTCACGCCAGCCGCCATCTCAAGATCCATTTGCGATCCCCACGACCGAGCCCGCCGCAACGCCTCAGCGGCAGCGGGACTTGAGCCACAAGGACCGCACGCCCTCGCTGCCTCCTCAAAGACAGCGAGCCGCGAACGAAACCACTGACACTCAGCACAAGCAGCGCCCTCAAACGCTGCCCGCGCATGTTCTTCCCCCAAACATGCAATACACAAAGCGTGTGTATCCCCGCCGGTAATAAACCAAGGACAAGGGAAAACACAATGCTTGAAACTTTCCGCCATAATATCAAATCTCACAGAACGTCTACAGCGCTTGTTGAAGACGAAAAAGCTGTCTGTGCCGGTTTCGGCGTGCCTTTTGTTTCCTGGCTCTTCCTGTTTTCTATTGTGCTTCAAGAGTTGATGATGCGGGGGCGTTCCCATAGCGATGACGCAGTTTTTTTTTGGCGAGGCTCACTGATAAACTTCAGCGATTGTCATTTTTACATATATTCACATAGAAAAACAGCCATTTTAAATTGTAATAGCATTTCATGACTGTATTTTTATTAAACTAATTCAGCCTTTGTGAGAACTTTTAAACTTTTAAATGGTATAAGAACCCTGACACAGCTTTTCTACTTTCAGTGTGAACAGACAAAGGTTGAGACAGGCTGTACGTTTTTTTTTTGGACAAAAGCATCAGCTAAATGTCGAATTAGTAATCAGAGACTGGATTAAGACTGTGCAGTATGGCTCCAGGACAGGGAACAGGTCCAGCGGCCCGATGCGAATGCTGCAGTAAACGCATTCCTGCTGCTTCTCCATCTGTACTGCAACAGGGACAAGATGGAGTGTCTGACCTTTGACCTGACCCTCAACTGCCCTGCCCGGGGAGAGCCACTGTTATCAGTCTGAATGAGTGCAGTACTTCATAGTAAGTACACTTAACACATCATATGCACTCCGATACCATGACTGGAGCCTGAGAAGTGCAGTTTCACACATCACACGTGCTCCATGATGCTCAATAGCATGAGTGCTCAATGCTCGAATGCTGCTCCACTAAACATTTATAGGCTCTAGCAGGAGAACATACAAGCTAAAGATATTGGGATCTGTTTTAATAACACAATATTCAAGTCAAGCATCATTATTTCTAGGGCCTGTCAAATTGTAGTTTTACTAATTTTAGAAATTTGTCACAATTCTTTTACAATTGCACAAAATGTTGTGATTATGTATCAATAATCAAATAATAATAATAATATAATAATAATAATAATAATAATAATAATAATAATAATAATAATACAAATTAATAATAATAAACCAACAACAATATTAATAATATATAATTTTTATTCTAATAATACAGTATAATAATAATAAAAATATTTTAAAGTATTAATATAATATCAGTAATAATAGTATTAATAATACTTTATTATTATTATACAAATAATAATAATGATAATTATAATTATAATAAACCAATTATAATCATACTTTTAATTTGTTTATTATAATAAATAATATAAATAATACCTATAATTAAAATAACAATAATAATTATTAATACAACCATCATTATACCAATAATAATAATAATAATAATAATAATAATAATAATAATAATAATTATTATTATTATTATTATTATATTTACTAATAATTATTATATTTACTATATATAAATATAAAAAATACTAAATAAAAATACAACTATAAATATTACTGTAAAATAAGAAAATCTAGTATTTAAGAAAGATATGAAAATAATACTAATAATAATAATAATAATAATAATAATAATAATAATAATCGTATTTTATGGAGTAAGTGATATTTATGGCTGTCTTAAGTCCTTACTTTTCAAACTTGAAACCATCAAACTTTTCTTTTGATGAAAATTTACAGCGAGCCCCTAAAGATTCTCAAGTTTCAGCTTTATTTTGTTTCATTGTGCAGCCCTAATTATAACTATTGCTCATATTTACACATATGACTAGAACTAACAAGACTAACACCCATATCATGGCTGTAAGTTTTTAATAGACAAACACCTCAAATCTGTCTGTCACATCGGAAATAAGCAAATGTTTGTTTGCGTGTATTATGTCAGAGTGCTGTTAATTGCATTATGCTAATTTTTCACAGGGTCATGTCTCGTTAGTTCTCATGTTTCCTTCAGGAGTCGCAGTGCTGGTGTGATGCATGCTCTCAGGTGAGGTAAACATGATCAGCAAAAAAGACCAAAGCCAACAGGAAATGAGCCGATCGAAGCTCTCAATGAGATAATTAGGAATGGACTAATTAATCAATGCTGAACTCAGAGAAAGAAAGCATATTATACAAATGCCCCAATGACAAGTAATCCAGCAGGAGAGCAGGAAACGACAAGAAAATGGACGAACAATGACTTTCTCTCTGCTGCTTGTGACTGCAGTTACAAGGTGACAGAATCACAAATGAGGTTCTTACATCCTCTTGTTCCTGACCAAATACAGTGCATGGAACACCCATAGGATAATAGTGATCTTTCAAAGCAGCATGAAAGTGCAAAAGGTTGTATAATAGAAAATAGTATTGAATATTGTCTGTATTCGTAATAGCACAATACTATGCTTATTACTTCTACACTATGCAGATCTAATTTTTATACATGCATCAGTAAAAAAATAATAAATAAAATAATATAATATAAAAAGTTCTAATAATAATAATAATAAACGTTTTTTATTTCAATTAGTTGCAATGGAAATATTTCTTATTTTTGTAAGCAAGTAAAATTAATAAAAAAAATAAACAAAAACTTTATAGACATTAAAAAACCGAACAGAAATAAAACATACAAAAAAGCAACAAAACATTGAAAAAAAAATGAAAGTGAAAAAATAGAATATAAAATTAAATTAAATTAAAAGAATTAACAAAAACTCCAATAAGATCCCAATAATACTAATAAAAAACTAGCATGCATTGAATATCCTTTACATTCAGAAAAATGTGCAGTGATGAATATCAATTATGAAAGCTGCCTCATAACTGCCTTGTTTGTCTCCATAGTGATTGATTACACTCACCCGTTTCTTGTTTTTACTATTCTGTAGGGATGGCTGACGCGAAACTTGTGTTTCGACACAGTGTCGAGATCCTGAAGCGTAGATGTTTAGAAACACTGAACCGAAACTGTGATTCAAAACACCCATGTCACGTGACTATGGCTTCTGCGCGTTTCACAAGTGTTTAGACAGGTGCTGCTTGCCGAGTCTGCGTTTGATTGACAGGAACAAACCAAACAAATTGACAGAAATTAATGCAACTTCGCCTTATGGAAGCCCGTTTCCTTCCACAGTTGAGAAAAAAAAGATTATTTATTTAAGTCGAAATAATGACTTAACTTCTCGTGCTTCCCCGCATGGTCAAAGCGGGTAAATGCGAGATCACAGCAAACATGACACGTTCTGTAAAACTGCTATTAAAGTCAGGGTGTTAATCAATAATATAATTAAAGAACATGAATGATAAATCATCAGTATATGAAAAGGATTCCATAGTAGCCCTATATAGTATTTTATTCATTTGTATTTTTTGTATGAACAAGCAGCAGCACAGTGATCCATGGATTTTAAACAGAGGAATTATAGACTGTTGAATTATAGTATTGTATTGTATTGTTGTGACTCTTCATGATGAACCTGTACATCAAAGAGCATCCGCAAAATTTACTCATGCATTTTATGAAGACGTTACACTTAAATTTAACTAATAAATCCAGCGTTACTCCGATAGTTTTGTAAATTGTGCAAGTTTTGCATTTTTCATGCAACAGTTTTCACCGGCTCTTCAGAATCTGAGAAGTTAAGTCATTATTTCGACAATTTCTCATTATTTTGAGATACCAAGTCATTATTTCGACTTAAATAATCTTTTTTTCTCAACTGTGGCGGAATATAGAATTTCATAGGAGATAGATAGATTGATGGACACATTCATAGATATATAGAGAGATTCGTAGATATATACATTTATATATAGATATACAGCTTCATATATAGATTCCTTACACAGCAGAGCAATTAATAGTTTTGAATAAAAATCTGTAAAAAAACAAAATTGAGAACATTGCGGATTGATTTGTTTTATTAATTTTAATTTTTTATGACCAAAATAACCTAGTTGTTATTATTATATATTATAGCTATGTAGTGAGGACGTTAAAAACTCACCACATTAACAAAAACACATTTTTTTTTTAAATGGCATGTTGTCAAAGTTGTTTCAGATAACATGTGCAATTGACCACTAGGTGTCACTGTGGAGACGGGTGTCGGTAGAGTTTCGAAGCTTCGGCACATTTGATTCAACTGTTTCAGTGTTTCATGAAGCCTCGCTCTGCCCACCGCTACTATTCTGTGTATTTATTCCCAGTGTCTGCTGTCGTCCTTCTATCCTCCTATTCGGGTGGTAAATGTTTCTCATTCGCAAATCTATAAAACTAAATTTGCTTCCTGTTTGTCGTCTCATCTTTGTACTTCCTGTCTGTCATCTCATCTGTGCACTTCCTGTCTGTCGTGTCATCTGTGCACTTCCTGTCTGTCATCCCATCTGTACACTTCCTGTCTTCCTGTCACTTCCTGTCTGTCGTGTACTTCCTGTCTGTCATGACATCTGTGTACTTCCTGTCATCTGTGTCATCTGTACACTTCCTTTCAGTCATGTCAGCACTTCCTGTTCCCTTCCGTGATGTCTTCCTGCAGCACTTCCTCACTTACCTCGTTAGTCTCGTCAGGTGTTCCCTATCCTTTCTTGTATAAAACCCTTGTTTGTTTCCTGTATCCTCGTTCCCCTTGTTCCAAGTTCTCCGTAAGGTTTTGCACATGTGCCATTTTGGTTTGATATTTAAGGTGTTTTGTTTTTGTTTATGAATAAAGGGAATGAATAATGTGAATAAATATGAATAAAATCTCTTATTTATATGAGGTTTATATTGCTGCCACAATAATGGTCATTTCAAAGGATTCTCTTTCTCCTTTTTGCTTTTAACACTTTCCAGCATTTCAGTAATAAAAGTGTACATCATTAAAATGCATTCCAATTACAGTGATGCGCAACAGCTCGTCTACGGTGCTCTGCAGTGGTCAATCAGGATTTAAGAAGTGCATTTTGAAATGATGGCTTCTTGTAAGCTCAGAGATGTGGCTTCAGACGGCAATTAAATTACCACAAGACTTTAGTGTTCGTCAACAAAAAAACAGCACGTAATTTATCCAGGGAGAAAAACTCTGACACTCTGGATTTGGGCGGCAATAAAATCACAGACTAGCCCCTTGTAAATGTTGGAAATAACTTACGACCCCATGAGAAACAATCACCGTCCGAATAGAGCTTATGGCTGCATGTTCTGTTTTATTTTCCAGTTGCTGAGGTAATTGTATTTTGATATTACTTTATTAAAACTTCTGCAATTGTATCCACCTCTCCCTGGTCTCTGACTTCACTGCATTACAGTAACAGTGTCCTCTTCTCAGCAGCACTATTTAAAAAATGTAATACAGCTAATGTAATACCTGTAATTACATTTGTAAAATTACCTTTAAAACTGTAATCCGGATCATATTTTAGAGCTGTATGCACAGTACCATAAAACAAATAATTGCAACATTGCATTTTTTCAAATAAAATACGTTAATGTGGCCACCAGTGTATTAACTATGAGGACATATTTATTCTTTTCAGGATCACTTTCCAAGGGTTTGCTCCCCTCGTTGGGAATAAATGAAAAGAACTGCCCCGTATCACCCTGTCAGACTCGATGTAATTAACGCGAGGGTTGCGGCCTCTGCAGGAGATGACATCACTGCTTTGTTTGCTTGCAAGTCTTATTGGTTAGTGGGGTATCAAATGATCCAGAGGCCCCTGGGATGCAGATTACAGCGGCTTACTGCTGTTTATCAACCCAGCGTTTGTACAAAGGAGGGGCCGACATTAAACCTGAGGGAGTTCTGGATGAAGCTCCCAGCAGTCCAGCAGAGAGAGAGTGAAAGAGAGAGAGAGAGAGAGAGAGAGAGAGAGAGAGAGAGAGTGTGTTGTTGTACACATAGCAGCTTCTTAATTCCGCAGCTGGGTAAATTTCCAAATTAATAAAGGATTCACGGTGCTGGGGAAAATATAGTAACAGCAGATAAGATAATCTAATATAAGCCCAGCGTATCTTAGCAACCTTGTTCATTCTGAGAGCAGCAGCGATGGAGTCCGCAGAGGGATCAAACACGCACCCAAAACCGCTCTTTTTTAAACACACAATACAATAATAAGCAGCACACCTCTGCTTACATGCATAAAGCACTGACGAGTAAACACACTTTAACAAATCTTCTGCCAACAAACAATTGTTTAATGCTACATTCTGGGTCGGATGTTTTTTTTTTTGCATGTGTACTGTGGTGTGAGAATTAAAAATTGGACTGATAACTGTGCATGTAGCTTTTATCCTGTCTCTATGAAGCCCCTCCTCCTGAAAAGCACACTGTGCTCTGATTGGTTGGGTGGATCGGTGTGTTGTGATTGGTCGAGCGCTTCCAGTGTGTTTGGGAAATGTCCCGCCCCTTCCCATAACCGCCAGTTTCCACTGCATCCGATATTGCATTCTTCCCTACTAGAGTAATACCTTGGTTTACGAGTTTAATTCGTTCCAAGAGTGAGCTCGTAAACCAAAATTCTCGTACACCAAAACAATTTCCCCCATAAGAATGCACTAAAAATCACTTGATTCGTTCCACACGACCATAAATGCCCATTTTAAATATTTTTTGGGTTATAACCTATTAATTACATTTAAAATTATAACCATTAAGATCTCATATAAATACTAATTAAGTATTTTTAGAGTTTAACTGTCATTATTAACTATTTACTGTAACATGCACTTTACCAGTTCTGTCAAACCTGCACTGGCTTCCTATTAATCACCGAATACATTTTAAAATCTTGCTAATTACTTACAAAGCATTAAATGGTTTAGCTCCCCAGTACTTGAGCGATCTCTTAACACATTATAGTCCTTCACGTCTATTGCGATCCCAAAATACTGACCAGCTTATAATACCTAGAATATCAAAGTCAACTGCTGGCGGGCGATCCTTTTCCTATTTAGCTCCTAAACTCTGGAACAGTCTTCCTAATACAGTTCGGGAAGCAGACACACTCTGTCAGTTTAAATGTAGACTAAAAACACATCTTTTCAACCTGGCATACACATAACACATTATACATACATTTTAATCCAAATCATGTAAAATGATTGTTAGGCTGCATAATTTAGATAAGCCGGAACCGAGAACATTCCCATAACACCTGATGTACTCGATACATCAGAAGAAGAATGGCATCTACGCTGATATTGTTCTCTGTTTATTCCGAGGTTACCGTGGTCAGCCGGATCCGGGCCGTATCCAGATCAGATGAAGGACCTGGACACGAGCACAGCACTACCCTGAAGTGTCTGCGGAGACCGTGACTCTACTGGACCCTCCCCTGTGTAGATCATGAACCCATCTCTAACCGGACCAAATTGGACTTCATATTGGACTTGAATTGTTGTATAATAATCATGTACGGTTTGGCTGTTGGCCAGAGGAGAACTGGTCCCCCGACTGAGCCTGGTTTCTCCCAAGGTTTTTCTCCATTCTATTCTTCATTCGTTACGTCACCTGCCGGAGTTTTGGTTCCTTGCCGCTGTCGCCTATGGCTTGCTCAGTTGGGGAAACTTAACACTTAAAATTCATCAATTGTATTGATTCGCCTGCTCTTTTGGGGCTTCTGTTCAGCCAAACAAACTTTGTTTATATTGTTTTTCCTGTAAAGCTGCTTTGAAACAATCTACATTGTAAAAAGCGCTATATAAATAAAGGTGACTTGACTTGACTTGACTTTACCTCTTCACTGCTGGCATGATCGAGACGAGAGGAGAAGGGAGGGGGGGCGGGGTTACTGCTTATATATTTCACTACATTGTAGCGTTGCTTCTTTTAATAACCAGACAGGTTCCTTCTCATTCAGAGATTTCATTGAGAACTATCGGATTGCTGTTTTGGCTTCAACCCACGCCGTACATAACAGAAGAATCAAAACTATCTCTGCTTACGAGCTCTCTCTCTCAAATCCCTCAGAACTCAACTCTCTCTAGCGCCGACTGAAACCCCGCCCTCTTAAAGTGACAAGACTGTTAACTTAACACTTATTGAACACATCAGATTAACTAGTTCCTTCAACATTTGTAACGATATTACAACGTGAAGAATAGCGATCACAATTAATGCAACAACACGAGGTAAAACCGCTGTAAATCACTTATTTATATGATCTGTACAGTTATAACTGTTATAGTATGCTGTTCTCTAAAAGTGTTTGGCCCTTTAAGAACGTCATTGGGACACTGAGGACACAAGTGAGTCTTATTAGTATGCAATGTGTGGTGTTGGTAACATGCTCCATTAATAAAGTTTCATCATATTCACATGTAATCATATTCACAACAACTTATAAAATAATGCACTGTGGTGAATGATGCACCCATACTGAGAGACACTGAGAGAATGAACGAGTTAAGTGGTGATAAAGGGATCTTTTCGATGCAAAACTGCACATGGATGAGGGAAATTTTTTCTCGTACACCGGTACAATGTTCGTACACCGATTCGACCCTCCATGCTCGTACACCGATTTGCTTGTATACCAAGTCGCTCGTAAACCGAGGTATTACTGTACGTAGTTGACGGGGAAAAAATGATAAGCATTTTAACCAGAAGCATTTCCAAATTCACAGCACTCAAAAGTTTAGGTCAAAAGTACTCCCAGTGAGATTCTGAAGTTCGCATCGATGGACATTTACTGTCCCACTTTACTATTTGAGTAATTCAAGGTAAGTACCTAATCCAGAGAGTATGTGATTTCGGACACAACCCACTAACTAACTCAAACCCCGCCCCTTTATTCTGCGCATGAATTATTATAAGGAAGAATGTTGAGATGTGTTCAACTCAAGACTCAATGGAGGCGTTTCAGGAGTTCAGAAACACCGACACTGATAGAGAGAAGAACTGGAACTTTGCAGAGCTTTTTTATGCTCAAACAGCAACATCACACACTACAGACAGATGGACAAAGCATAAGATGACTTTCAAGTGAACTAGTGAAGCTTAAAATGTAATTAAAAACGTAAAAAAAAATTATTTCCCCTTCACAATAATGTTGAATTTGAATTGAGTTTAAAATGAATATATAATTACGATTCATTTTAAAAAATCAGCATGAGACTAAATGGAATATTTGTATTTTTGAAATGCAAAAGCCACACAGGATCATTTCACTGAACTAGCAAATCCAAAAAGGCAATTAGAAATTTGAAGAATTTTTTAAATGAAATAAATAACAATAATAATGAAATTAGAAAATAATCTGAGATCATTAAACATGAATGAATAATAATAAATAAATAAAAATAATATATATATAATTTATTCACACACACACACACACACACACACACACACCACACACACACACACACACACACACACACACACACACACACACACACACACACACACACACACACACACACACACACACACACACACACACACACACACACACACACACACACACACACACACACACACATATATATATATAAAATGTAAAATGAATAAATTATAAATTAAATTAGTCTTGAGTGAGGCTACATGGATTATTTGTAGCATTAAAAATGTTAATTTGTTGCATCAAAGGACCATTTAATTAAACTAGTGAAACCCAAACAAAACGTGATTAAACATGAAAACTTGGGAAAAAAAGTTACAGGACCTAAAATTTATACTTTGTCTTAAATATTAGTCTTGAATTTTTATTAAGATCAAAAAATACTTAAAGTCTATGGACATGTATGTGTCAGCAACTCGAATAAAAATGCAGAAAATTATATTTATGTTTTCAAAATATCGAGCCAGTATTTGGAGAGCAGGACAGATAGAGTCTCAACTGTGATGAGTCCAGATTGACATTGCTTATGACAGTGGAAGAGATCAAACTGATGCACTGTTAATTAACAACTGACACATGACAGCCAGAGTCCACTCTCTTTCTCACTAATTTCTCCCTAGACTTTTACAGAAATCTTTGTTTCTCTGCTCTCAGATCTGTATGAAGGCTTGTCTTATTGATAATTCATCCATTCCTCTGTGAATATCAGATGAACACTGACTAATGAAGCAATTGCATACACATATAAATTATTTTCTGCCAGTTCATTGTATTCAATCTTTTTAGATTTTCTCCATTTTATGTGATTTGAATCTGGATCTTTTTCACCTGCTTAATCGTACAGCAGGTGGAAATTGTGTCTGACCACTTACTAAAGTAACAGTGCAACAACCACATGATTTGATTGGTAACTAAATTGTTAGCTAAAATTCATTACTTTAAATTATATATATATATATATATATATATATATATATATATATATATATATATATATTTATATATTTATATATTGACAACTAGCTGTTTTTTTAGCACACACACACACACACACACACACACACACACACACACACACACACACACACACACACACACACACACACACACACACACACACACACACACACACACACACACACACACACACACACACACACACACACACACACACCATAAGCTGAAGAAATATAATAATTAAATTAAATTAAAAAACTGAAAACTTAACAAAAACCATTTAAAAATATTTAAATAGTATTTCATTTACTTTAATTTAATAATATTATTTAATAATAATAATAATAAAAATGACAAAAACAAAACTATATATATATTTTAACTACAATTAAAATGAATTATTAAATATTATAAAATATTAACACACAGTATATCAGTCAGTTTTGAGGAAAGTGACTTTTAAAAGTAATGCATTAGAATATTGCGTAACTCCCATAAAACTAATTGTGTAACTTTTTATGGAAAGTTTTATTTATTTATTTATTGTTTTGCTTTTATCAGCTGGACTTGCTTCTTTGTTTTCTGATAACAAAAAGCTAAAAGTTATATTTTTGGAGAATGTAAAAGCCCTCTCACATCAAGGGCGAGATTTACTAAACAGAGAAAATTAGCATACGGTAAGAGTGCAATTCCAAAACTGCGCTGATGGGAGAGGAAAGCTCTGCATGTGAATGCCGAAGACATGCAAATTAAACAAAGATGAGCTGGATCATCTCTAATAATGACCAACACACTCCATCAAGAGCAGCATAAATTAGCGTCTGGGTTAAGACATGCTCTAAATAAAAATCAGTAAATCGACTAGCGCAAACCTTAGTAAATCACCTTTCATAAGTCATTTAAACACTCTCCTCCCATAAATACTGCGTCTGAAAGGGAAACTCCTACAAATACATTGCCACAAAATTAACCCTATTCACAGCTTTTCATTGCTAATTTTTAAGTAGTTTTTAATGCCAAAAGAAGGTTTGCGTTGACAAAAGGCTTTGGTAAATCTGACCCCAAAAGTGAATTGAATAAGCCTTCAGATTCCTTCCTGTACAGTAGAGGGCGCACTCAAACAGACCTTTCAGCGGTGCTGCCATTCTGCATTGCACAAGAGAAGAAACATACTGACAAAAAATGTCATTTTTGTGTATTAGTATGGGCGAAATGGATAACCAGATTAAATGCATCAAGTATATTTTGTTTTATAACATTATTTGCATTGCACAGATTTTATTCATTTTGTGTCTGTATTTGTACTTGTGAGTTTAGTAAATTCTTACATTTAGCCTAGAACTAAAATACCCATCATGCAAACACCTCTGCGCTTACTCACGGTTTCTCTCAGAGCTGTCAGTGAATACATGGAAAACAAAGTAGCTTGCATTACTCATTAGAAAAAGTAGCTTGGATATTTGATGCATTATTTTACTAGATACTCGAAAAAACCAATCTGAGTGCATAATTCCCTCAACACTGATATCAACGATGCTAAAATAACAGTGGTGTGGAGCATTAGGGATACATTAGGTGTTTGCTCAGATCACTAACACTCTCAATGAGCCTCAGTAATAATGTTGCCAGCCTCTTGCGTATTTAAACCACATTACATCGACACACACTGCAAGCATAAGTGTTCACGCCCACACAGTCATATGAAAATTAAAATCTACCCAACAGCCTTCTTCAGGGCTGTTCCGTCACACATCCTTATGAATCGCAGATTTCAGTGAGAGGAACGGCATTGCAAATGCTGTAATTGTTGGGGCGCATGTAGTTTGGGTCAATGTCAAAGGTCAGTCTCACAGCCACTGTTCTGGAGAGATGTAGAGTTATGAATGATGAGCGGGCTGAGATCAACTAAACATGTGGAGCCCGTACCATCAACACAGATGCTCATCCAGATGTCTTTCATATCATTAAATGTACGGTTCACCCCAAAATAAACATTCAGTCATCATTTACTCACCCTAATGACATTCCAAACTCATATGACTTGCTTTCTTCTTTGAAAATGAAACGAAATAAAAGGGGCTGTGCTCATCAAACTCCAAAGACTTCAGAAGGCTTGAAATATAAGTCACATGGTGCACATTTAAAATACTTTTGAGTTATTTTGGAGCTCGACAGCTCCAGACCTGATTTGGCATTTGGGAAATGTTTGTCCTTCAGGATTTAATCAGATCAAAACTAAAATCCTACAATCCTTCCCTAGTGATGTTGTTTAGTGCAGTGATGCTTCGCTACCTTTCATTCGGGGTTGGGGAGAATTTTAAATGTTTTTCGCAAAATCTCATCTGCTCAATAACACTGTGCCCTCGCCAGATGTGAAGCTGCGACATGCCACGATTCTATTTTAGAAAGTGTTTCAATTTTTCTCTGATGTCGCTGCTGGAACAACAACACAAAATATGGCACTGATAATCTCTCAGGTAATGTTTATGAGCTTTATTTAATGTTAAAAGAGTGTAATGTGACTCTGAATGTCATTCAGTGCTCACAGCTTTGTAGCCGAACTAAAAGCAACAATGGATAGTTCAAATTAAACAAGATCATTCAAACTATGAACAAACAAGTGTTTTCTTTGACAAAGATTTTAGTAACATAGTATGTATTTTTAATAATAATAATAAATTCCATAATAATTATGGAATTTATGAATTTATATTTATTTGTGGATTTATCCAGTTGCGACTTGCAAGTGCAAGATTATAAGATTAATCTCTGGTCTCATGCCCTTGCCACGAGTGCCCACCCACACTCTGTTCTGACTAGCAGTTTTTTAGTTTTTGATTGATTTTGTCGCATCGATTTTTGACAAATTGCTTGTTGCTGGAATCTTATTGCATCGCGTCTGGTTAGGACATGGTGTTAGGCTGCATTTAATTGACCAAAAATAATGTAAAAACAGTAATAATGTGAAATATTACTACAATTTAAACGAGCCAAGTTCAATTTAAATATATAAATATTTAAAAATCTATATATAATCTATATATATATGGTGATGAAAGTTGTATTTTCATCATCAATACTCTAGTCGTCAGTGTCACATGATCCTTCACAAATAATACATATGATGATTTGATGTTCAAGAAACATTTATGATTATTATTAATCTTAAAAACTATATATTGTATACTTATACTTACATATATATATATATATATATATATATATATATATATATATACACACACACACACACACAATAAAACTACTATATACACTCACCTGAAGGATTATTAGGAACACCTGTTAAATTTCTCACTAATGCAATTATCTAATCAACCAATCACATGGCAGTTGCTTCAATGCATTTATGGGTTGGTCCTGGTCAAGACAATCTCCTGAACTCCAAACTGAATGTCAGAACGGAAAAGAAAGGTGATTTAAGCAATTTTGAGCATGGCATTGTTGTTGGTGCCAGCCGAGCCGTTCTGAGTATTTCACAATCTGCTCAGTTACTGGGATTTTCACGCACAACCATTTCTAGGGTTTACAAAGAATGGTATGAAAAGGGAAAAGCATCCAGTATTTGGCAGTCCTGTGGGAGAAAATGCCTTGTTGATGCTAGAGGTCAGAGGTCATGGGCCGACTGATTCAAGCTGATAGAAGAGCAACTTTGACTGAAATAACCACTCGTTACAACCAAGGTTTGCAGCAAAGCATTTGTGAAGCCACAACACGCACAAATAACACGTACAAATAAGCTCACCAAAATTGGACAGTTGAAGATTGGAAAAATGTTGCCTGGTCTGATGAGTCTCTATTTCTGTTGACACATTCAGATGGTAGAGTCAGAATTTGGCGTAAACAGAATGAGAACATGGATCCATCATGCTTTGTTACCACTGTGCAGGCTGGTGGTGGTGGTGTAATGGTGTGGGGGATGTTTTCTTGGCACACTTTAAGGCCCTTAGTGCCAATTGGGCATTGTATAAATGCCACGTCCTACCTGAACATTGTTTCTGACCATGTCCATCCCTTCATGTACCCATCCTCTGATGCTGCTTCCAGCAGGATAATACACTATGTCACAAAGCTTGAATCATTTCAAATTGGTTTCTTGAACATGACAATGAGTTCACTGAACTAAAATGGCCCCACAGTCACCAGATCTCAACCCAATATCTTTGGGATGTGGTGGAACGGGAGCTTCGTGTCCTGGATGTGCATCCCACAAATCTCCATCAACTGCAAGATGCTCCTATCAATATGGGCCAACATTTCTTAAGAATGCTTTCAGCACCTTGTTGAATCAATGCCACGTAGATTTAAGGCAGTTCTGAAGGTGAAAGGGGGTCAAACACAGTATTAGTGTGCTGTTCCTAATAATCATTTAGGTGAGTGTATATATATATATATATATATATATATATATATATATAAATAAATTTTAAAAAACAGTAGTGTCCATGTCTTTAGTGTCACTTATAAAAAATTGTATGCCTTTTTGTTCAATCCGAGTATTAAGTTATTTAAAAAAAAGAGAAATCTTTGGAGCAGTAGTAATTGTTATTTAGTAAAGAATTATGTATAGTATTGTTGTTTAGTATTGTACATGTGACGGCTGCAAGATATTGAAGAAAAATGTGTTATAATATTGCTTTAAGTGAATTAAATAAATAAATAACATTTAAAAAACAGAAAATTATGTTACCATCAACCATGTTTCACAATCTATTTGTGAGAAGAAAGAAACCCTGCAACTTCAGAAAATAAACACCAGTGTTTTACAGTAGCATTACATAAAAAGTATTGTAAGTGTCATTTAAATGTGATGCGGGGGGCTGAATAAACTGCTTGTATGAATTAAATATATACAGATTCTTATTAAAGCTACAAAAAGTTATTCAGTCAAGAGTCGTTGTTCCACTAACATTAAGCACACAGACCGAAGCAGGTTTATTAGGCTGCTGTCACTTTAAGAGTTTATGCACAGATCTAATATACTTTTAAACACACACAACTTTAAATGCCACCACTTAAGCCATAACTGACTGTGTTTATGTGAATACTCACCAAGATGGGCATTTTGAAATCATTTTATGTGTATTTGGGCATATCTGATAGATTCAGTTTGAGATTTGTTATATTGTGATCATGTCTTTATACTGTGCAGCCACTGCTGCTTGAGTCTGGTATTGTGTGGCATGTGCAGTATTGCAGTTGAGTATGCAGTCGTGTGCGGTTGTTGTTAGTATGCAGCGTTGGGCTGCGTTCGAGCACACTGCAGTAAGGGAAGACCCCTCCGCTCTCTTTACTGCAGCACTGCTGCGATTTCAAACATGCTGCTCATGGCTGGAGTTTCCTGACTCTGCAGTGCACTTATTTCCCCTGACAGAGAGACTCCCCTTAACCCTGTCTGTCTCTCTCTCTCTCTGATTTCAGAATCTGCTTATTTCCCAAAACTCAACCATCTCTCTCTTTCTGTCTGTCTCTCTCTCTCCCTGTCTCTCTGCTCCGGGCACAGCTGTCCTAATGAATCTGGCTGTAAGCAGCTGCCTTCATCGCATTCAATTCTCTGGACGACATCAGCAATTACTGCACAGCTTCACTGTTACGACTACAACACTGCAGATCCTTTGCTTCCCATTGCATCCTTTCGCTCTCTTTTCATCTTGCTTCCTTTTAAGATCTGCATTTTCTAAGATCTTCTCTGTATTTTCATGCTTTGCTTTGCTGTGACATTTACAATATTTGCTGCTGTTTGCTTAGGCAAGTTTCAACACTACTATGTTTCACTCTTGTCTGAATTCTCATTGGTCAACGGATGCCCACATTTGTGCGTTACCGTTACCATTATTCTAGTGCCACTTGCACAAAACACGTTCAAAGATTTGGGATCAGTAAGACTTTCTTTTCTTTTCTTTTTCTTTTTGAAAGAAATTAATGCTTATAATCAATGTTGGGGGAACTTGTTATGAAAAGTAATGCATTACAATATTGAATTACTCCCTTAAAAAGTAGCTAATTGCGTTACTTAGTTACTTTTTACGAAATGTAATGCATTACCGTATTTTCCCGCATATAACGCAGATAACGCAGATAATCCGCACCCACTTATAGCCTGTGGGTTTTTGGGTGTTTGTGTAAAAAATCGTTGGCATAACCCGCAACCATAGATTGATGAACTTTCTTGTGAAGAAAGAGTTCACCTTTCGAATGTTGCTCGCATGACGTCAATTATCATAACTGTTCAGGCTCGTACACAGTACTTGTGTGCGAAATTCAAACAATAAGAAAATAAACACAAGTCAGAATCAGAAGAAAAAGCAGTGTCTCCCGCTGTGCAGCAGCACGTCCCTTAAGAAGCGATTCTACAGGTGTTGATCATCGGATGAGATGAGAAGAGCCCGCCCTCACGCAGCACAGCCAATCACATCT
>JAWRVZ010000115.1:790000-820000 GCA_037043235.1 Rhodeus uyekii
ACACGCACACAATCACACAAACACTCACACGCACACACATGCACACACACGCACGCACACACGCACGCATTCACACACACACATTCACACACGAACGCACACGCATGCTCACACACGCACACTCTAACACACACACGCATTCACACACATGCATGCACACGCACGCATTCATACACACGCACACACACACACATGCACACACTCACACGCACACACACGCTCGCCACGTACACAATCACACACATGCACACACACGCACGTACTCACACATACATGCACACTCACGCATACACGCACACACGCATTCACACACACACGCACACACTCACATGTACACACATGCATGCACACACTCAGACACGTCACTCACACATACACACACGCGCATGCATTCACACACACATGCACACAAACGCACGCACGCACGCACGCACGCACGCATTCACACACACGCACACACACGCATGCCCACACATGCATGCCCACACACGCACACACACGCACGTGTTTAAATGGAGCACTAAAGCATAAAGATGGATTTTGTCCATATGAGACTCTCTCCTTGTTTAATTTGGCTGACAATAGTCTCTCACTTGTAAAACCCCAATAACATTCACATGTACTCTACTTCCAAGCAAAATTACTCCGCTAAAGCAGCTCATTATTCATTATTCAGCTCAATTTAGATTCAATTCAGTTCAATAATGTTGCAAAGTTCATCAATTATGACAACAAAACAAGGTCAAGTACAGATGCATGTGAATGCAAACAGTCATGCGTTATTGCATTACATAATGTGTCAGACCACAATTCAAAATGCATCTTAAGGATGTTTCATGACATCCTATACATGTGTCACTGAGGATCAAAATGCACACATCAAAGAGAAAGATTCATTCCTATTTATTGATTCAAAATAGCATCTGAAATCAGCAACGGTTTGAATGCAACTTTGCTATTTGTAATCCACAAATGGGATAACTATGTAACAGTGCGCGGCTCTCTTTCTCTCAAATAGAGTCGATAGTCACGTGACATTTACATTTAGGGGACTGAATAAAACAACCTTGCAGAAGAACAGAGGTGCGACGAATGAAAGCGTTAATGGTTCGCTCTCTCCAGGCATTTATGATATGATATGATTAAAAAGGGTTAAAAACACACACATTTTCAACGGCTCACGCTAAATAACCAGTGTGGATTGTACTGTATCTAATTCCTATTTATGACATTATCAGGCGTCTAAATTTAGCCGCTCGTGTAAATGTGGCCGATGCGTGTCTCTTTGATACACATGTGAGATTGGAACGCCGCCCACACAATCCAGATTCGCTAGATCTGAGGAGCGAGAGAGAGAGAGAGAGAGAGAGAGAGATGAGCTGTGCTGTCTGCCGCAGAGAGTTTCCTCATTGGCAGTTCAGTTCAGTGACTGAATTTCAATGGTCCTGCTGTGGAAGGAAACAAGTTCAGACAGAACCCAGCTCAGCAACACGCAGAAGGGTGATATGGATCTGTGAAATCACACATCTAAGGTAAAACACTAAAGGAAGGCTTTACGGGAGTTACCGGGGTGAAGACAGAAAGCGTTGAGAACACTATCCACTGCATTGCTGTCCAAACGTCTGACTTGCAATCTCTTGTTTCTAAGGACTTTCCATAGACATAATGATTTTTATATTTATGTACAAACTCTATCTTCTCTCCTCTCACACCAACCCGAACCCTAAACCTTCCTATCACACAAAACCTTCAGCCTTTTTACATTTTCAGAAGACATCATTTAATCTGATTTATAAGCTGTTCTCCTCATGGGGAGCAAAAAAAGTCACCAAAAGGACTAGGATGTTGGATATCTTTGTGGGGACATTTTGTCCTCATAATGTAGGTTTACCTGAACTCACACACACACAGAATTCAGTTGTGCTTCGACAGAAAACAACAATTAGACAATACATTGCACTTTACTGAGGCACACAAACAGCGTGACAAGCTAAAAGTAATGACTGTAATGACAGCAGTGTGTCAGATGAAAACAGAAGCGCTCTGTTACTGTCACAAGGATTTATCGCACATTTTAGTACAAGTACAAGACCAATTGCTGAACAGGGCAGTGCAAGATATAAATGAGAAAGATCTGGATTTTTCAATTTATGGGTGTGAACTTTAATTTGAACTGAACTGGACAGAACATGCAGGAAGAGACATTTACTGAACTGCAATTCAAAGAAATATTATGGAAGTGAAGCATTCTGGGCATTCAATCTATCTATCTATCATTCATCCGTCCATCCATCCACCCATCCATCCATCATCCATCTATCATTCTGCCTGTCATTCTATCAATCCATCCATCCATCCATCTATCCATTCTTCATTTGTTTATCTATCTATCTATCTATCTATCTATCTATCTATCTATCTATCTATCTATCCACCTATCATCTATCCATCCATCCATCCATCTATCTATCTGTTGTTCCACCCATCTATCCATCATCCATCTGTCATTCTGCCTGTCATTCTATCAATCCATCCATCCATCCATCTATCCATTCTTCATTTGTTTATCTATCTATCTATCTATCTATCTATCTATCTATCTATCTATCTATCTATCTATCTATCTATCCACCTATCATCTATCCATCGATCCATCCATCTATCTATCTGTTGTTCCACCCATCTATCTATCCATCCATCTGTCATTTTGCCTGTCATTCTATCTATCTATCCATCCTTCGTTTGTTCATCTATCTATCTATCTATCTATCTATCTATCTATCTATCTATCTATCTATCTATCTATCTATCTATCTATCTATCTATCTATCTATCCATCCATCCATCTATCTATCTGTTGTTCCATCCATCCATCATCCATCTGTCATCCTGCATGTCATTCTATAAATCCATCCATCCATCCATCTATCCATTCTTCATTTGTTTATCTATCTATCTATCTATCTATCTATCTATCTATCTATCTATCTATCTATCTATCTATCTATCTATCCATCCATCCATCCATCCATCCATCTATCCATCTATTTATCTATCTGTTGTTCCATCCATCCATCATCCATCTGTCATTCTGCCTGTCATTCTATAAATCCATCCATCCATCTATCCATTCTTCATTTGTTCATCTATCTATCTATCTATCTATCTATCTATCTATCTATCTATCTATCTATCTATCTATCTATCTATCTATCTATCTATCTATCTATCTATCTATCTATCTATCTATCCATCTATCTATCCATCCATCCATCTATCTATCTGTTGTTCCATCCATCCATCATCCATCTGTCATCCTGCATGTCATTCTATAAATCCATCCATCCATCCATCTATCCATTCTTCATTTGTTCATCTATCTATCTATCTATCTATCTATCTATCTATCTATCTATCTATCTATCTATCATCTATCTATCCATCCATCCATCTATCTATCTGTTGTTCCATCCATCCATCATCCATCTGTCATCCTGCATGTCATTCTATACATCCATCCATCCATCCATCTATCCATTCTTCATTTGTTCATCAATCTATCTATCTATCTATCTATCTATCTATCTATCTATCTATCTATCCATCCATCCATCTATCCATCTATCCATCTATCTATCTATCTGTTGTTCCATCCATCCATCATCCATCTGTCATCCTGCATGTCATTCTATAAATCCATCCATCCATCCATCCATCTATCCATTCTTCATTTGTTCATCTATCTATCTATCTATCTATCTATCTATCTATCTATCTATCTATCTATCTATCTATCTATCTATCTATCTATCTATCTATCTATCTATCTATCTATCTATCTATCTATCTATCTATCTATCAGGTTGTCTGAGCTGAACTACTTTCCTCAGTCCCCTTAATAGTAACTCATGTTTTGTAGAAGTGACAGGAAGATGGCGGTCCTTCTCAAGGTCACATCGGGATTATTTTTAGGTCAGTACTCACCAAGGTAAGGATGCTAAAAAAAAAGAAAGAAGCCATTTGAAGACACAGTGCTAAATATTTCAAAACCCAAGCTAGTGAAACAAGACTCAAACTATAAGAAAAGACAAGAATCCCTTTGGTTGGATTCCTTAATCACGTGATGCTTAAATTGCTGCATGTCAGATCTTTTAACTAATATCATGCTAATTTCCATTTGGCTCCAGTACTTTAGTTTACCATGTACTGCATGATTTCAACAAATCAAACCGTTGATGGAACCAGTGTTGTAATCGTTAACTAAAACACATTTTTTCTAATGAAAATTAGAAACGTGCCCAAACTAAAATAAAAAGTTTTAAAATGACTAAAATGGAAATCTTTAAACAAGAAATAATAGAACATGACAAAAGCACATAACAAAATTACTTCAAATTACACTCAACAAAAACTCATTCATACGTCCAATTCTGTGCTCATAAAACACATGCCATTTAAGTGAACAAAAGTTAAACGGCTCCAACAACAGCTGTCAAACTATGACCCCACCCTACATCGTGGAGTTGTTGCATGCTTGTCAGGTTCCTCAAACCTCCACAGTGTTGCTATGCCAACCAAAGCTCTCCTCAACCCCAGAGAAGGGGACAGGTCTGGTCACATGACCCTGCTATCATTGGGGAAGATGGAGCAGATGTGGAAGAGGCCCTGCATCGTTGGATGATTAGTCACACAAGACTGAAGTAACAACATGGACTCATTTCAAAGGTCAACACTTTCAACTCTGATCATTGATAGACATTTATCTTTACATAGTTGATCATACAGGTGCTTCAACAACCTGTAAGTGAGAGTCTCAGACGCGACTGGTAAGAGAGAGATACCAAAGGAAATCACTTTTCAACAACGTGAAATCCCACCGCTGCACAGAGGGAAGAGCAATAGAATGGAGAGGGAGATTTCTGAAAGGTCAGATGACACACACAGACTGTGATATCTCTCTCCTCGTTCTTTTTACCTTCCTGTCTTCATTTCCCTCAACACATGGGCCTTCAGAGATGCAGAAAAAGATAGAGAGGCTCACTAGCACAAGTGGAAATGGTACATTTGTTACCAAGACAAATATTGGCGAGCTTCCTGTTCAAATGTCATCCCTGTGTAGAGGGGGTCACAGAAGTAATCCGACGCATGACAAGCGTGATGACTGCGTATTCGTGTGCTGGCTTGCATTTGCTTGAACGATGTGTGGTGACATAAGCTAGAGGCTTTGAGGGTGTTGGATATCCATGCTTACACAACAATCAAATTGAAAGCATATGACAACGCAGGCAATACACCAGTGCTGCTTTAACCTAGTGGTTAGAAGGTGCAAGCTGCATGTGAACTATCCCCACTGTGCCGCTGAGCAGGATACTTCAACCTAAGGTTACTCCAAGGGGGCTGTCCTAGTAAAGTGCACTGATGAAGGCATCTGATAAAGTGCAGAACAATAGACTCTTAAACTCAGGTCACACCATAGGGACTGAACATGTTATAAATGTACTGATAGAAACATTTGATAAATTAGATAGTTCTGAACAAAGCAGGCCAATACACCATCAGCCTGGTATACCTTTAATATCAGTTAAATATATGGCTTGCATGGTAACCAAATAGTTGTTTGTTCGATACTGTATGCTGAGGTTACTTCATGGGGATTGTCCTTGCAATAAGTTACTTTATAAAAACACATATAGGGGCATCATTTTAATAATCACACACTAAAAAACCCATATCGCTCACCACTAATTTGAATACTCAGTGCATGCCTCCTCTATGTCCCTAGTGGGATAAATTAACATACAAGCCAATACCTCAATAGCCCTGACTACTCTGTAAATTTCCTCTAGACTAGTAGTTAAATATCTGGCATGGCTAACCAATAGCTTGTAGGTTGAAGCCCACCTAGGTTTGATGCATTGTGCAACTGAGCAGAATAAATATCCCCAGGTTACTCCCGCGGGACATCCCTGTAATAAATGCACATATAAGCAAGGCTGTAATTACTTGTAGGGTCCATATGCACAAAATAATATCAATCAATATCTTTGACCACTGATCTGAATACTGGAGGGACATGTTCAATCAATCTCAGTCTAAAGCCTTAACTAAGAGCATCTTTACAAAGCAGAACAGGGAGGGAAATACCCATGTAAGAAGTGACTGTATTTTAGCAGAATGTAGTTTATAGCGGTAGGTGCTTTTTAGCGGCCGATGCGATTCAGCACTGCGGACAGCGACTGTGTATCAGCACCGTGTTTCAGTACCGCGGACAGCGAGTGTGTATCGGCACCGTGTTTCAGTACCGCGGACAGCGACTGTGTTTCAGCACCGTGTTTCAGTACCGCGGACAGCGAGTGTGTATCGGCACCGTGTTTCAGTACCGCGGACAGCGACTGTGTTTCAGCACCGTGTTTCAGTACCGCGGACAGCGACAACCGACCTGATTCAGCACCGCGGACAGCGACCGTGTTTCAGAACCGCGGACAGCGCCGCCGCCGCCGCTGGTTTCCCCGCTCTACAGTAGAGAGGAGGGGGGAGGTGAAGCGGGGTTTCCCTCAGTGCTGGATGGAGCTCCTCTCTCTCTCTCTCTCTCTCTCCCTCCCTCTCTCCATCACTGCACATTACCACCTTCAGCAGTGGATTTCCATGAGAGGGTTATCACATCACACGAAAATCCGTGGCCTGCACGTTTCCCCCCCTCTCCCTAAAGCTGTATTATCCTGCCAATTCGGAAGCTTTCAAGCACAAAAATGCCATCGTTCAGTAACTCGGTGGCTTCCATTTTTTTGACACGGGAAGGAGATTAATCACATATTATAAAGCCTTTGCTAGTGCATCTCAGTCTTCAAAGCGTCTAGCATGACCGAATAAACGACAGGAAATCACCGGCGAATGCATGTTTGCATTAACCAGACTGTCATGCAGAGAGGAAACCAGCATTCTGCCCACGATTCACAACCATCCTCACTAATATCAGCCCACTGCATCCACTGCCTCTGACAGTAAATCACATCTTTATCACCGATGCCTCTATGGCCAGGTACAAATAATACATCACACACTGAATTAAACGTGCTCGTGAAACGCTGTGGAGTGAACATTGAGCTCTTTTTAAAGGTTTAACAAGCAAGAATTAAGAATTCAGCCGATATAGCTACATTCTCCAGTGAAAATGCATAATGACACCAAAGACAGACATTAAGCAGAAGCGGGGCTGCTTTATCGCGCAGGGGGTTGGCAGGTAAATTAATCTCTGGCAAAGAGGGGGAAAGGGCTTTAAATCACCGTTGACCAGCGGAGAAACACACACATGCACACATACACACATGCATGCGCGCAAACACACACATGCACGCACGCACGCACACACGCACGCACGCAGACACACACACACACACACACACACACACACACACACACACACACACACACACACACACACACACACACACACACTTGGGGAGGAGAGGCACCGCTGGCAAACAGCTGGAAATTCGTAGCCGTTTCCCCCCAAAATTAACCACACGATGACTTGAAGGATTCTGGCCTTTACCTGTCAAGACGCCGACCCGGATTTGGTGGTCGTGGTTTGTTAAAATCATCCCGTCTGACGCCATATTCAGCACCGCTGTCGCCGCACTGAGAACTCCAGGCAGAGCCGAGAGCCGAGCGTATCGAACTCTGGAGGGGGAATGAGGGAAGCGCCAGGCGAGAGCAGCAGAGCGACGATTCAGCGCTCACATCTCACTGCGAAAGCAAACAAAAACTCAACTAAACAAGGGTTTTTGGAGGTTTAAATCATTTAAGACTTTCTATGAGACACGATACAATTATGAAAATTAAGTTAATTTACATTTGGGGGCAGTACGTATTATTTAATACTTTTATGATGAAGCATGTATAAATCGATCAAAAGTGACGGTGAATTCATTTAACTTATAATGTTACAAAAGATTTATATAGATAAAAATTGGTTCCTTTGAACTTTCCATTCATCAAATAATAATAATAATAATAATAGTAATGATAATAATAATAAACTGTATAACAATTTCCAAATAAACTGTATCAGCATAAGGATCATGTGACACTGAAGATTGGAGTAATGATGCTGAAAATAAATTCAGCTTTAATCACAGGAATAAATGACACTTTACTATATATTCACACAGAAAACAGCTGTTTTACACTGATATAATATTACACTGTTTTACTGTATTTATCATCTAATAAATTCAGCTTTAATCACAGGAATAAATTACATTTTAACATACAGTGGAGTTTGGTTATGTCGACAGCCTCGCGATTTGCAAAATAGCGTCGAGATAACCAACAGCCAATATGGCGATTTATTTGATGAAGCGATTGGCATGCTATAAAAATGTAGATACACTATATATGTTTGCTAACAACAAAAGGCATATGTGCACCAACTAACAGCAGAGATTTACCAGTATACAATAAAAAACACCTTCCATTCTCTATACAAACCTTTAATTATATTCTCCAACATTGCAAACAAAATTTCGCTCACAGTATAACCAGTCATAACATATTTGTGAGGTCATCACGCTGCACTAGATTGCATACTTTTTTGCGTTCTGCCTATCTAATGTGCTTTCTCAACAAATTCAGCTTCGTCCCGTCTTTTAATAACGGGTTCTTCAATCCGCAGCGGCGCTGAGCAGAGCTCGCGTCAGAACTGTGTGTGTGTGTGTGTTCATCAAAGCCTCATACTCATTGGTTGGTAACCGCTCGTCAATGTCAAAATATCAAATCAGAGAAGGCGGGGTTTATGTGCACACAGCTGTGAGTGCTTTGGGATGGGGGTGGACCCACTGCAACACTTGCTGCTGGTTGAGAAGCGTAAGAACGAGATGTGCTTTCACTTCAGAGAGTTTCCAAAAGTCTCCAATAACTCTAGATAAAGTCGTTAGATTTGTCGCTAGTCGCTTTTTTGAAAATGTGATCTGAATACTCGCTAAATATAGCGACAAAGGCGCTAAGTTGGCAACACTGTCCGCGAGTTCTTCTGCGGCTGCGCGGCGCTGTGAGTGAAGCGTCACTGGAGATCCATGTGCAACACGAACTCAGCAGTGAACTCATGTGAAGTGAACTAGGTATGTTCTTAGTCACGAGATAACCAAGTGGTGAATTTGTCCCTCTTTTGTGCTCGATATATTAGGATATATTTTAGATATAAATATAAATACATTTAGATATATTTTTAAGATGGAAGAATGCCGTTTTACAGATGCTAGAAACATGGATTCAAATGAAAGATTGGTATCAAAGAGCACACCCAGGTTTTTAAGTGACGACGAAGACTTGACAGAACAGCCATCAAGTGTTAGGCAGTAGTCTAGATTATTACGTGCAGAACTTTTTGGTTTAATAATTAGAATCTCTGTTTTTTCAGAATTAAGCAGTAGAAAGTTATTAGTCATCCAATTTTTTTTATCAGTTATGTATTCTGTTAATTTAGTGAATTGGTACGTTTCATCAGGATGAGAAGAAATATAGAGCTGAGTATCATCAGCGTAACAGTGAAAGCTAATGCCATGCTTCCTAATAATTGCACCCAAAGGAAGCATGTATAGGGTGAATAGCAATGGTCCTAGTACTGAACCTTGAGGAACTCCATACTGAACCCGTGATCGATATGACATCTCCTCATTTACTGCTACAAACTGATAACAGTCAGATAAGTACGATTTGAACCAGGCTAATGCAACTCCGCTAATGCCAACATAGTTTTCAAGTCTATTTAGAAGGATTTTGTGGTCGATTGTGTCAAATGCAACACTAAGGTCCAGTAACACTAACAGAGAGATACAACCACGATCGGATGATAAAAGCAAATCATTTATAACTCTAATGAGAGCAGTCTCAGTACTATGATATGGTCTAAATCCTGACTGGAAATCCTCGTAGATGCTGTTTCTTTCTAGAAAGGAACATAGTTGTGAAGATATTGCCTTTTCTAGAATTTTTGACAAAAAAGGTAGATTTGATATTGGCCTGTAATTAACTAATTCTGTAGGATCAAGTTGTGGTTTTATAATAAGCGGTTTAATTACGGCTAGTTTAAAGGTTTTTGGTACGTATCCTAATGACAAAGATGAATTAACAATATTAAGAAGAGGATCTATGATTTCTGGAAGCATCTCTTTCAGTAGCTTAGTTGGTATTGGGTCTAGCATACATGTTGTTGATCTTGATGATTTAACGAGTTTAGATAATTCTTCCTCCCCAATAGCAATGAAGGAGTGGAGTTTTTCTTCAGGGACACTAAAATTTACTGTATTTTGTGATATTGTAGTAGACGGTTGCATGGTTATAATTTTCTCTCTAATATTATGAATTTTGCAATTAAAGAAGTCCATGAAGTCATTACTGCTGTACTGTTTTAAAGCATCTGGGGTTGAGGCTTTATTTCTTGTTAGTTTAGTCACTGTATCAAATAAATACCTAGGGTTGTATTTGTTTTCTTCTAAGAGGGTAGAAAAGTAAGCAGATCTAGCTGATTTTAAGGCCTTTCTGAATGCAATAGAGCTGTCTTTCCATGAAATGCGAAAAACCTCAAGCTTAGTTTTTTCCAGCTCCGCTCCATTTTTCTGGCTGCTCTCTTGAGGGCCCGTGTGGGCTCGTTGTACCACGGTGTTGGACTATTTTCTTTAACCTTCTTTAAGCGCAACGGAGCAACAGTGTCTAAAGTGCTGGAAAAGAGAGAGTTAATAGTTTCTGTTGCAACATCAAGTTCTTCTAGGCTATCTGGGATGTTAAGTAGATGAAACTGATCAGGAATATTATTTATAAAGCTATCTTTTGTGTTAGGAGTGATAGTTCTACTACATTTATAACAGGGAGTTAGTTTTTCGACTTTAGCTAATGTAATCTACACGCAACTAAGTAATGATCTGAGATGTCATCGCTCTGCTGCAGAATTTGAACAGTATCAACATTGATACCATGCGACAATATTAGATCTAAAGTATGATTACGAGAATGAGTGGGTCCTGATACATGTTGTGTTACTCCAATAGAGTTTAAGATGTCTCTAAATGCCAATCCCAATGCGTCTTTTTCATTATCTACATGGATATTAAAATCACCGAAAATTATGACTTTATCTGCAGACATTACTAAGTCTGAGAGAAAATCAGCAAATTCTTTGATAAAGTCTGTATGGTGCCCTGGTGGTCTATATAGAATAGCCAACACAAAAGTTAAACAGGAATTATTACTTGCACTAGATAATTTTACATTAAGGACCATCACTTCAAAAGAATTATATTTAAAATTAGATCTTTGAGCAGTACTGATCGTGTTACTATAAATTACAGCAACACCTCCTCCTTTACCTTTCAGACGAGGCTCATGTTTATAACAGTAATCTTGAGGGGTGGACTCATTTAAAGTAATGTAATCGTCTGGTTTTAGCCAGGTTTCTGTCAAACACAGCACATCTAGTTTATGATCTGTAATCATATCATTTACAATAAGTGCTTTTGAGGAAATGGATCGTATATTCAGTAACCCAAGCTTTATCATTTGTTCATTTGTGTTATATCCGTTCTTAGTTGTTTGTAAATCAATTAAATTTTTACCCTTAAACGGTTTTGAGAATTTTTTGTATTTGCTAATTCGGGGAACAGACACAGTCTCTATAGGATGATATCTAGGTGAAAGAGTCTCTATGTGTTATAATTTTTCTGACCTCTGTGACGTGAGACAGCTAGCAGACGGTCGGTTTAGCCAGTTTGTCTGCTTCCTGAACTGGACCCCAGTTAGTCAAGGGTTAGCTCTAAGACTATGTGCCAAATTACTAGAGAGAAGAGCGGCACCAGCCCAGGTGGGATGAATACCATCTCTTTTCAACAGGTCAGGTCTGCCCCAAAAACTTTTCCAATTGTCTATGAACCCTATGTTATTCTGCGGGCACCACTTAGACATCCAGCCATTGAGTGAGGATAATCTGCTAAGCATCTCATCACTCCTGCGCATAGGAAGAGGGCCAGAGCAAATTACAGTGCCTGACATCGTACTTGCGAGTTCACACACCTCTTTAATATTACAATGTGGTTGAATATTAAGTGTCCCGACTAAGCAAGCCGGAGGACCACAGCAACAACCTGCACAGATATATGAACCAGAATCTCATGTTCAGTGCAGGAGAAATTAATCACTGGCTCTCAGGAGTAAATGGACGTTATTACTGGATGGTAATGCAGGGTCACACACACTCTCACACACACACACACACACACACACACACACACACACACGCACACACACGCACGCACGCACACACTCACACACACAACAAACACACACACACTCACGCACACGCACGCACACGCACGCACGCACACACGCACACACACACGCACACACGCACACACACACGCACGCACACGCGCGCGCACACACACGCACACACACACGCACACACACACACTCACACACACAAATGCACACACACTCACGCACGCACACACGCACGCACAGACAGACACACACACACACACACACTGATACACACAGACAGACAGACACACAGATGCACACATACACAGACAGACACACACGCACACAAACCGATACACACATACACAGACAGACAGACACAAACACACATACACAGACAGACAGACACACACACATACACAGACAGACAGACACACACACACACTGATACACATACACAGACAGACACACACACACACACACAGACAGATAGACACACACACACACTGATACACAAACAGACAGACTCACACGCACACACATGCACACACACACATATGCTCGACATGCACACACATGCACATACACACACACTGATACACATACACAGACAGACAGACTCACACACACACACACACACACACACACACACACACACACACACACACACACACACACACACACACACACACACGACACACAGACACGCACACACACATACACAGAAGACCAACAGACACACACACACACACACACCTGTACTCTGGCTGAATGCCACACTAGTAATGTTCATGTGTGGGCTCTTCAACATTAACTCATGAAGTGCTTTATCGATTCCTTTGCTGGACTCAAAGCAATGATGAGTCCATCACCACACGACTCACAACCAATGCCTGCTGTATTCATCTGGCAATGTTTTTAATGTATTTGCTTTGAAACACAGGGAGTCGTACAAACCTTCTTCACTCTACAGATGATAGCAGCTCTGACCTGTTCAAATACAATCATGGCCTCAAGCACAAGCCACGTTTCTATTTATAGCACAACGTCACGCTCCTGTGGTGTGTAATTCCTCTTGTTTATTCTCATGTGAAGAAAAGAGAGCAAATCTCTTCTTCCTGTGTCAAGATGCTTTATTCATGAGCACGTTTTACGTTGGGAACCGGGAAGCTGTGTTCACTGACCAACACGTGCAACCACTCACGGCCTAGAGACAAAGAGAAGTGTCAGTCCAACACTTTACTGAGCAACAGAGGGGAAACTAGTGCTGTGCATTTTCTAAGCTATTCGAAGCACATTGCATTGATATGTGGCTTAATTTATCAACATAAAAATTATTAAATAATAATTCATTCAAAGTTCATCCAGACTTTTTTGCGCCAGAGAAACACGTGCACTGCCATCTTTAAATCTTTGTGTTTGATCTTCCGGTTTTGCCGCAGCTCTGAATGTTTCTGGCATCGCTGTTGAAGAGTAACTCACTGATGAAGTGGATTTACTTATTGCAGAGTTACTGAAAGTTTTCATGAGCATTGTGATGGTTTAAGCTGATGTCATAAATGCCAATAAATCGGGAAGATTTTAAAACGAGCGGCTATAAATATGTAAGATCTTTCCTTCTTTTCACATTCCCACACCAGCCTACAAAACACCTTGCTCTGTGGAGTTCTGAATTGTCAGGTGTTTCCAGCAGGGGGCGCTAGCAGGTAGATGAATCGGTCATGACAACTCCAGTCAATGGCTTACAACACAACTAACACAAGCTGCTGTGCATCTGTGTCACTGATTTCAATTACAAATCAATAACAATTAGGTTCCGCGCGTTTGTACAGACATAAATCCTATGCCTCATATTGCGTGGTTTGTTGAGAACACCTGTCCTCACTTTTAATGATTTAATATTTGGAATAGATAAAAAACGCAAATCTAGAAACCAACTCGAACAGCCTTTTAACAGTTTAACAAATACCAGGCAGGTTTGTCAAGTTAATTCATACAGACATAGTCAGAGCAAAACACCTGAATATTAAATACTGCGAGGTTTATTGACACTAAATGCATGCAGGCCTATCTGATTCTCTAAATGGTGATCATCGATAAAAAATATTTAAATGCATTATTATTATATCTCAGTAAATATTATATGTTATCAAAACAATGAAGATGCAACATCATTTTGAATGCTCTCTTGTTATATTAGTCACTATCGCTAAACATCCTTCATAACTTTCTACTTCAGTGTTCTCAAAACAGAAAGATTCAAAAGGCAAAAACAAATCTAGTTGTACTTGAAGCCCCAAAAATCCATTAAAAAAATCAACTATCAGTTGCCTTTTAAATGCCAACTTTTGAATCCGGGTTTATAGAGATATTACATGCTTCAAATGTTTAACTCTACACCGTCTTATCATATTTGATATACATGATCAAAACTTCCCTGGAAAACCTGTTGCACACAATTTTATTTATGCCTTCTGGATTCTTCCATTTGAATCAATATCGCATGCTTCAAATAAGGGGTGTGCAATAATTAGCAGCCCAAACATTTGCACTATAAGTTATCAATACAATGAAAATGCAAAAGGAGCCTTTGTTATATTAGTCACCAGCGTTAAGCACAATCCAGCCTACTGAGCTGAGCTGATCTGAGCAAGATCCACCAGCACAGAAAATGGCCTGGAGGAAGAGAGAATCAATGTGATTCTGTTCTGAATGAACCCAGCTTCGACTCGCTGAGCATCGTAGAACGAGCGTGTGAAAGGACGATCTGAAGTTACTGGGAATCTCTCCTGCTCTTTGACACAACCCACACTTTTTTGCTTGCAGATTTCACACTGTGTACAGCAGTGCAGAGCAAACAGGAAGGAGAAATCAAATTACTGCAGGGCATTTTGTTCAGCCGTGTAATTGATTTAAGACGCGATAAACATACATATTTTATGCTCAGATTCTGCAGAACTCATGCTAATACAGTTTTTCTCAATTGTTTACACACATTTTCTGAAAGCATGCCTCATATTCTCTGAACTCTACACACAAATCCATAAAAAAACACACACAATGGGCAAAACCCCTCAATTCTCCTGCAAAATGAAACTTTACATTCAAAACAATGTTGTTTCTTCTCAAAATGGGATTTTCTTTTCAAATGACACACACAAACCATCATGTGTAAAAACATTTATAAGAACCAGCTGAACACTGATGTGCTCAATGTAAAACACTTCTTCTCCATTCATCATAATGACTATGGTCTTTTTTTGGTTCAGATGTACACTTACTACAGACAGTAAAAATATAAGTGTGTTGTAAAATATTTGAGAACATTGTTTTTTATTCTCAGAACACACAAATACACCGTAAAATTTTATTTTATTTTTCCTGCAAAAACAATGTACACAGTGTACATCCCATTCCCAACCAACACAAAGTTACACATACACAACAACAGAAGAATTTACTGTATACAGTTACAGTAAAAAAAAAAAAAAACTTAAAAAAATACATAGATTTGCTGCATCCTCTCTTCTGTTGCGGTCTGGCCAGTTACGAACCAGTGAACCAGAGTACCTGATGACAACGTACCTGAGCTGCTCTGGGCATCTACCTGATCTGGTGGAATGAGTGTGTTGTGTAGGGTGTCCAGGAATGTGATCAGATGGGCGGTGTTGTAGGGGCCATTGGCAGCATGGTGATGGATGACGCCGTGGTGGGTAATCACTGCACACATTGTGATGTCCCCTCCGCGCTGGCCAGGGACTCCAACAATGGCACGCTGGCCGATTATGTTCCTTCCCCTCTTTCGTCTTTTTGTGAGGTTGAACCCAGCCTCATCAATGAAGATGAACTGATGCTCCACTGCAGCCACCTCTAGCTCAAGGACTCTCTGAAACACACATGACAATATCAGAAATAGACATGGAGTGGTCACTGTTGTGAAGCACAATCATTATGATTACAATATTGAAATATGTATAATTTACTATATACAGTGTTTAGAGTATGCATCAATTCACTTGCACATAGTTATATCGCAATTCTTTGACTCTTTCTGAATTGTGTTCAAATGGCACCCTGTAGACCTGCTTCATCCGGAGATGATTTCTGCGCAAGACACGGTCCAGTGTTGATAAGCTTACCCTATCAATATTTCAATATTTTTTCTTTTCATTTGCCGTAATGTTATGGCGTTGTTTTCCAGACCCATGTTCATGATTTCAGTTTCCTCTGAAGAGATGAGAAGAGAAGAGAAGAGAAGGAGATAAGAAGAGAAGGAGAGAAGAGAAGAGAAGAGAAGAGAAGGAGAGAAGGAGAGAAGGAGAGAAGAAGAGAAGAAGAGAAGAAGAGAGGAGAAGAGAGGAGAAGAGAAGTAGAGGAGAAGAGAAGAGAAGAGAAGAGAAAAGGAGAAGAGGAGAGGAGAAGAGAAGAGAAGAGGAGAGGAGAGGAGAGGAGAGGAGAATAGAAGGAGAGAGGAGGAGAGGAGAAGAGAGGAGAAGAGAAGAGGAGAAGAGAAGAGAAAGAGAAGAGAAGAGAGGAGAAGAGAGGTGAAGAGAAGGAGAGGAGAGGAGAAGAGAAGAGGAGAAGAGAAGAGAAAGAGAAGAGAAGAGAGGAGAAGAGAGGTGAAGAGAAGAGAAGAGAAGAGAGGAGAAGAGAAGAGAAGAGAAGGAGAGGATTAGAGAGGAGAGGAGAGAAGAGAAGAGAAGAGGAGAAGAGAAGAGAAGGAGAGAAGGAGAGAAGAAGAGAAGAAGAGAGGAGAAGAGAAGAGAAGTAGAGGAGAAGAGAAGAGAAGAGAATAGAAAAGGAGAAGAGGAGAGGAGAAGAGAAGAGAAGAGAAGAGTAGAGAAGAGAAGAGGAGAAGAGAATAGAAGGAGAGAGGAGGAGAGGAGAAGAGAGGAGAAGAGAAGAGAGGAGAAGAGAGGTGAAGAGAAGGAGAGGAGAAGAGAGGAGAAGAGAAGAGGAGAAGAGAAGAGAAAGAGAAGAGAAGAGAGGAGAAGAGAAGAGAGGTGAAGAGAAGAGAAGAGAGGAGAAGAGAAGAGAAGAGAAGAGAAGAGAAGAGAAGAGAAGAGAAGGAGAGGATTAGAGAGGAGAGGAGAGAAGAGAAGAGAAGAGAAGAGAAGAGAAGAGGAGAAGAGAAGAGTAGAGAAGAGAAGAGAAGAGAAGAGAAGGAGAGGAGAAGAGAATAGAAGGAGAGAGGAGGAGAGGAGAAGAAAGGAGAAGAGAAGAGGAGAAGAGAAGAGAAAGAGAAGAGAAGAGAGGAGAAGAGAGGTGAAGAGAAGGAGAGGAGAAGAGAGGAGAAGAGAAGAGGAGAAGAGAAAGAGAAGAGAAGAGAGGAGAAGAGAGGTGAAGAGAGGAGAAGAGAAGAGAAGAGAAGGAGAGGAGAGGAGAAGAAGAGAAGAGGAGAGGTGAGGAGAAGAAGAGAAGAGAAGAGAGGAGAGGAGAGGAGAGGAGAGGAGAGGAGAGGAGAAGAAGAGAAGAGAAGAGAAGAGAAGAGGAGAGGAGGAGAGAAGACAAGAGAAGAGAAGAGAAGAGAGGAGAAGAGAGGAGAGGAGAGGAGAGGAGAGGAGAGGAGAGGAGAGGAGAGGAGAAGTCTCCATTGTTAAAGCTGAGAGAAGGTTTGGATCTGACGTCCACATCTCCATCTTATCTACACCAGTTCATATAAAACCACAATTTTACTGCGCATTAGCAATGAACACAAAAGGTTACACAACGAGGCCAGGGAACAAAAAGAGGCAAGAAGAGCACATTAGCCATCAGTTCATTACACAAGCGGTCTGTGATCATGAGTCACGGGCGGCTCACCGAATCATCTCCTGCCAGCCGCCGGGGAAGTGTAGTGCACTGGAATTATGTTTGCTCTAACGCAGACTACTTTAAGAAATGCATCTCAAAATTGCTGCAAAATCATGTACACTGGAAAAAATGAAGCTGCAGAAATAGACTCATTTTCCTTTAGAAATTGCTAATGGAAACGCATTGAATTAAATCTGTTTTTTTTTTTTAGTTTTTAAGAGAAAGACTGAAAAATATTTCCATGTAAAACTCCAGTAATCTTTGTTGTCTTACTGTGCAGTAAATGTTTTCACTTTGAGGCAGAAAACTCATACCTGACATGAAAAATCATAATTTTCTACATGATAAACCACCAAATGCAAGCTACTATAACATCATAGCAAATACTGGCACATTATAGCGGAAGGTTTGCAAGCATCACACCACCATTTCCTATTATTTAAGTAGAATTCTTCTTTATTTGATTATGCAAGCTCATGATTTTTTTTAAAACATACAAGCACGGAATAAATCAGTTAATAATAATAATAAACACTGCAATATTTCATTAAAAATAAGTGGTGACTTTAATATAATTTGATTTTTCTTAGTACTAACAGCCACATGCTTGTATCATGTCTGAAAATATAGTCACTGGTCATTCTCCATTTGACTTTTCCGCTCTTATTTTTGGGTGCCTCGCTGATGACCCTTTACATTGCCGTCTTCATCATCTTGGGCTGCCGCAGGGGTCAAACTGAGGAGAGAGAATCCAGTGGAGTGGAAGAGATGACTAATAGAGGCAGTCACGCAATACTAGAAGACTCATTCAGAAAAGAATGAGCTGGCCAATCTGAAGCTCCCTCTACAATGAGTGGATATAAACCCGAACCTGAATTATGAAATAATAGTCAGAAAAAAACCAGTTAGATGGAACAATTTAGTGAAGCTGAAGACAAAATAAAACAAACAAAACATTTATTTTTTGAGTATCTGTAAAGTATTTGATACAAAAGCCCTTTGTGACTCATTTAGTTCAATATAGTGAGAAACACTTCTTGTTTTCAGGTGCCCAAACTAAGCAAAATTTTTTTTGTGTTTGTGAAAATGCGCTGTTTGTGATGTAAATCAATGAGATCTTAGTATAGGACAGGGGTCTGCAACCTTCAAAATCAAAAGAGCCATTTTGGCCTCTTTACAACCAAATAAAATTCACGGGAGCCACAGAACCTATTTGATCCCTAAAATTAAAATAACACTGCATAGGAAGAGGGCCAGAGCATATTGCAGTGCCTGACATCATTCTTGCGAGTTCACACACATCTTTAAAATAGCTTATTTTATTGATTCCCATATATATTTTTCAACGCTATGGGAGCCTCTGCACAGGGATGAAAGACACGTGGCTCTGGAGCCGCAGGTTGCAGACCCCTGGTATAGGAGTATAGCAGTACAGTAGACTCAATTGCATATGAATATCAGTTATAACTATATCTACCAATAATATGTCAGTATGGTTGTTTAAATGCTTACATAGCTCTGTAGTTTGGGAACTTTTAAACAGTACTAGATGTTTTGCCATGCTAAATTATGTCAAAAACATCCGCTTCCTACACTTTTTACCAGATACATTTTTATTGAGTCTAAAGCTATTAAAAGCTTTGTGATACAAAAACGTTCACATTTAAATCCACTGAGACTACTGACATGGATGACAATATTCAAACTCCAACATGAAACACAAATAAGAAACCCTGGGCTGAATAATTACAAAATTAACATTTTTTTTAATAGAAGCGAATAAGGAGCATGACCTTCAAGCATGATACACAACATCAGCAGAACTATGATTCTATGACAATCATTTCTAAGGTCAAGAGATTTATCATGAAACTATAACTATATACCAGTAGATGCTGCTGTTCTCAAACGCAATCTCTCCTAGGATTTGGTTTCTTACTCTAAACAAAACATGGCAAAAGTGATTTGAACAAACAACAACTCATTCCTGAAATAATACCTCAAATCATACTTTTCTAAATGATCAGACTCGTACGGAAAAAATGTTCATCACACACTTAGCAACAACCTAGAACATCTTCATTAACTTGAAGCACATGTTCAGGGCTGGAGCAAAAACACACAGAGTTTAACATCAGTAAGCTCATCATCTCTTTCACAGCACATGCGCTGAAGGAATAAAGATCAAGGAATACAATTTGAATGCAATGCACTGATGACGAGCATCACAAAACAGTCTGTGAGAGTCAGACTCATGCAGTTCTATTAAGGTCAAGAGAGAGGATTGGAGCTTTAGATGAGGGGAAGTTTCTACTCAGCAGTAAAAGTGTAACTTCAGCAGAATTACAGCAGCTCTGTGGTTCAAAAACTCGCATCCAGAGGATCTGAGCAGCTGCAAACGATTCAAGCTTTGCATAATAAATATGAAAGGGTTAGTTTATTCCAAAAAATCCTTTACCTACCCTTATGTTGTTCCAAAACCATGGGACATTGCTTCTTCCATTGAGCATGAAAACATTATCCTTATCCAAATTAACTTATTTGATTGTGGATTTGGATGAAAATGGGTTATCTTAGCAATAAATTAAACTGTATCCAAATGTTTTGTGTGTCAGATTCCAAAATAATTATAATGAGAGCAAACATCAGAGAGGACGAACACCTAAGATAACTATTAGTGGACAAGAGCACCTGTTTGCAATGTAATTATAATTAACATTATATATAATAGGGATGAGCGAGTACAGCATTATCTGTATCTGTATCTGTTAACCATATGAATTATCTGTATTTGTAGCTGTACTCGGACTGGGCGGGGCCTAACCCGGAAGTGGTCGGTTGTCTTGAAATGGGCGGGGCTTTAACCAGTGTGTTATTTTTAATCATGCAATTGATATGGGTTGATCAGAAATTTTTATATTTATTGCTGATTAGAAAACTATTTACATAACAGCATCAGCATTGAGCTTCAGATCAATGGTTTTGATCACGATAATAAACCAACAAGTTTATTACTATATACAGAACAAGTTTTGCAACAATGAATACAACACATGCGGTTGCAATTACGAAGAAAAATGTAATGAACAAGAGTTTTCATCTAAACATAACTTTTTTTTTTTTTTTACTTTTAATTTTTTATGATCAGTGTGATTATTTTTGGTTTTGTTTTATTTTTTTTATTTACACACCAGGTATGTGTGTGTGTGTGTGTGTGTTTGTGTGTTTAGCTAATTAATTTGTAATATAGTTTTTATACCACTACTTACTTTATCTTTTGTGTGAAGTCAAAAAACTGGTTAGAGCCGGCAGACAGTTAAAAAAACAAGAAAAAAAATCTCTGACAAGCAGAGACGCAACGCTAGTCGAATTCTACCAAGCACCACATCTGAACAAACCCCACGTTTACCAGAACTCTACTGATTAATAAGTACTACAAACAAACCAGAAAAAAAAAACTGAAGCTGAAGAAACCCTAAACGTTAACGGAAAAGACCGCAAAACCTGAGTGACTGAGGGAGAGAAAGAGAGAGAAATAGAGATATTCTCTTCTCAGTGTTCTGTGTGTGAGTGAGCAGAGCGGGACACAGCAAATCTGTATGTGTAGGGGAGGGGCGCTGTGACTAGCCTATCACAGAATGCAGACACAGTCAGCAACCCGATGAGGATTTTTATTCAATCTGAGCACAAGATATTGACTAGTATTACTCATTTAATAATTGTACTCGGCAAAAGTGCTTTATCCGTACCGGATACTCATTTCAGCCGAGTATCCGGCTCAAGTCTAATATATAATTTGAGGGACTGATAGAATTGTAGAAAAAAGGTCACTCCACTGGTTCTTTACTGTAATTCCGTTTAGAGTTGAATAATATACAGCTTTGTTCTGTTTCTGCCCTGAACTTAAACACAATCTCCAGTTAAAAAACAGTATGTGACAAGATAGTGTGTACTAATTCACAGTAATCATAAAAGAGTAAGCAAAATATACCCAGATGACTAACAACTTCCTGCGAGATAGAGGTGTGTATAATGGAAGCCAGCTAGTAAGAGCTGTATGTGTAAACATCACATCTTCCCAATCACAAGAAGTGCACTATCAACTGACACAAGAGGCTGCAGATTTTAAGTGTATTTGTTAGTACATCCTGTTCGCATCCCGCTTAGAGTGGTGTGAGCACTACTGAAGGGGTTGCATTGGTGCCGTGACCCGGATGGCAGTGAGATTTATGTATGATCAGAACCATAAACCAGGTTTATGGTTTATGAAGGACAGCTGTGTGAGTAAACCTCACTCCACTGGCCTCAAGAGGTGTGCTAGAGACCGCTGTCTTTAGCATTCTTGTTAGTGCACCCGTCTCACATGCTGACGACATCAGATTAAATCCCATTCAGAGTGTTGCAAGAAGAAATGGAGGGGTGTGGAGGGAAATTGGTGCCGTGACCCATATGGGAGACCCATGCTGCTGATGCCGGTTCGTATCCTGCTCAGTGAATTGTGAATAGAACTGGAGGGGTTGCTCTCATTAGATGTATGTAATATGCAGAAGCACAAAAAAGAGACAAGATTATCAGTGAAAATGGACAATTTTCAGTGTGTCCCTCACACAGCTACCATATAAAAAGTAATACATGTATTGAAGACCTTTGTGTGTGTGTGTGTGAGCAGTAGAAATATCCTACAGCTGCTGTTGCTGCACTTTGAGGACAGATTTACTGAAATGAGAAGAGAGTGAGATGACTAATGAGAAAGTGTCTTAAAGAGACAAATGATGGTATTGTACTAAATGCTCATGGAGAGGGAATAGAATTACTTATCAGGGTTGTGCAAATTCATTAGTTTGAATTTGAATTGAATTGACTGTAACACATAGATAGGAAATAGGACTGGAATGACAGGAAGAGGACATTTTTCTGAAGTGACAGTCCGTGTTGCATTTATGGACACATATGCATAAAAATAAATAATTACATAAACAAGTTAAGATTAAAATTTTATATTTATTGTCTGATATAAAACAAATAAAATATGTAAATGTACACTTTTGAAGATTTTTGGTCTTCTTCACTTTGTCAGGCAGGTCCTATTTAAGTGATTTATTAATTGAGACTTGGGGTGGCAAGGTGAGATGGGGTGGCACTTTTACACACAGGGCAATGTAGGTTTGGATTTTGTTTTCCCTTAATAATAACAACCTTCATTTAAAAACTGCATTTTGTATTTACTTGTGTTATCTTTGACTAATATTTAAATTAGTTGGATTATCTCAAATATTTCAGTGTGACAAATGATGTTTTATTAACAAAGTTCGGGAGGAGCACGTTCAAATGATTAATACAATCAACACGTCATCAGCAATTACTCCTCATCCTATCAGCAGGAGAGGAAGTACGTATATATAGACACGTTTGACTCACCTACAGCTCTTTGACATTTTTCGGCATCCCTCCACCACCCCAACTCCTCACACTTAATTGTTCCTATCAAAAGTCAGGATACGGGGGGAGTGCTCCAGGTTCGGGCTAATACCGAGCTCGGAGCCCTCTCCTCGGACAGCTCGCCAAATACGCTTACCATCCATTGCTCCTGAATCATTCGTTCACGAGTTCACACTTACGAATGATTCAGGAGCAATGAATGGTAAGCGTATTTGGCGTGCTGTCCGAGGAGAGGGCTCCGAGCTCGGTGTTAGCCCGAACCTGGAGCACTCCCCCCGTATCCTGACTTTGATAGGAACAATTAAGTGTGAGGAGTTGGGGTGGTGGCGGGATGCCGAAAAATGTCGAAGAGCTGTAGGTGAGTTAAATGTGTCTATATATACGTACTTCCTCTCCTGCTGATAGGATGAGGAGTAATTGCTGATGACGTGTTGATTGTATTAATCATTTGAACGTGCTCCTCCCGAACTTTGTTAATAAAACATCATTTCACGAGTTCACACTTACGAATGATTCAGGAGCAATGAATGGTAAGCGTATTTGGCGTGCTGTCCGAGGAGAGGGCTCCGAGCTCGGTGTTAGCCCGAACCTGGAGCACTCCCCCCAAAAATTGCAACCTAGTCGGACAGCCGCTGCAGATTTTGATGACCCCCCAAAGAATTGCAAGGTTACAGCTGGGGGGGGTATGTTGTGAGTTCGGGAGGGCAGATGAATGTTGCTGTAGAGGGCTTGAGGTGCGTAGGGGATGATATGGCTTTAGCATTGGGTATGTGTTCGTTGTTAAATTTGTTGCCAGAAAGAGAATTGGGTGTAATTTGTTTCTGGGAGTATGAGGGGTACCTCTGAAACTACTCCCCTGGCTGCCATAGGAGAAGGGAGGTATGAAGCCACCGCGGTAGGGGAAACCCCCGTGGTCGCTGCGGGAGGCAGGAGGTACATCGCCGCTGCGACAGTGGAAACCCCTCGGGGCCGCTGCGGGAGGCAGGGGGTACGTCGCCGCCGTGACGGTGGAAACCCCTCGGGGCCGCTGTGGGAGCAGGAGGCACATCGCTGCCGAAGCAGTGGAAACCCCACGGGGCCCTCACAGCAGCAGGAGGCACGTCAGCGTCTTAGCAGGGGAAACCCCTCTGGCCCCCCGCAGTAGCAGGAGGCACATCGCTGTTGCAGCAGGGGAAACCCCTCGGGGCCGCTGCAGGACCAAGGTGGTGCGTCGCTGCCGCGGTGGTGGAAACCCCCGTGGTCGCTGCGGGAGGCATGTCGCTGCCGTGGCAGTGGAAACCCCTCGGGGCTGTCGCGGGAGCAGGGGGCACTTTGCCGCTGCGATGGTGGAAACCCCTCGGGGCCGCTGTGGGAGCAGGGGACACGTCGCCGCCGTGACGGTGGAAACCCCTCGGGGCTGCTGCAGGAGCAGGAGGCACGTCGCCGCTGTGACGGTGGAAACCCCTCGGGGCCGCTGTGGGAGCAGGGGACACGTCGCCGCCGAGACGGTGGAAACCCCTCGGGGCTGCTGCAGGAGCAGGAGGCACGTCGCCACTGTGACGGTGGAAACCCCTCGGGGCCGCTGTGGGAGCAGGAGGCACGTCACTACCGTAGCAGTGGAAACCCCACGGGGCCCCCGCAGCAGCAGGAGGCACGTCAACGTCACAGCAGGGGAAACCCCTCGGGGCCCCTGCAGCGGCAGGAGGTACGTCAGCGTCGTAGCAGGGGAAAGCCCCTCTGAGCCCTTTCAGCGGCAGGAGGCACGTCAACGTCGTAGCAGGGGAAACCCCTCTGGGCCCCTGCAGCGGCAGGAGGCACGTCAGCGTCGTAGCAGGGGAAAGCCCCTCTGGGCCCTTGAAGCGGCAGGAGGCACGTCAGCGTCGCAGCAGGAGAAAACCCCTCGGGGCCCCGGCGGCAGCAGGAGGCACGTCGCCACCACTGCAGCGAAAAACCCGCCGCAGGACCAAAGAGGTACGTAGCTGCTGTGGTGTTGGAACTGATCCTGTGGCGGTGGAAAATTAGAAGCTTGCTCCTGCGGGAGCGTCACTGCTGCGGCAGTGGAATAAGAGGCTTGCTCCTGCGGGAGCGTCACTGCTGCGGCAGTGGAATTTAGAAGCTTGCTCCTGCGGGAGCGTCACCGCTGCGGCGGTGGAATTTAGAGGCTTGCTCCTGCGGGAGCGTCACTGCTGCGGCAGTGGAAATTAGAGGCTTGCTCCTGCGGGAGCGACACTGCTGCGGCAGTGGAAATTAGAGGCTTGCTCCTGCGGGAGCGTCACTGCTGCGGCAGTGGCAGTTTAGAGAGAGCTGGAAGATAGAGATAGCTTGCTCCTGCGGGAGCGTCACTGCTGCGGCAGTGGCAGTTTAGAGAGAGCTGGAAGATAGAGATAGCTTGCTCCTGCGGGAGCGTCACTGCTGCGGCAGTGGAAGTTAGAGAGAGCTGGAAGATAGAGATAGCTTGCTCCTGCGGGAGCGTCACTGCTGCGGCAGTGGAAGTTAGAGAGAGCTGGAAGATAGAGAGAGCTTGCTCCTGCGGGAGCGTCACTGCTGCGGCAGTGGAAGTTAGAGAGAGCTGGAAGATAGAGATAGCTTGCTCCTGCGGGAGCGTCACTGCTGCGGCAGTGGAAGTTAGAGAGAGCTGGAAGATAGAGAGAGCTTGCTCCTGCGGGAGCGTCACTGCTGCGGCAGTGGAAATTAGAGAGAGCTGGAAGATAGAGAGAGCTTGCTCCTGGGGGAGCGTCACTGCTGCGGCAGTGGGGGTTCTGTTCAGTGTTATAGTCTTTTAGTTACAGACGTCTAAATACACTCAAGAAATAACAAAATCAATATGGCTTGTAAAAAGCATGAGTAAAACCTTTCAATTATAAATTGACAGTTAGACGTCTAAATACACTCAAGAAATAACAAAATCAGTATGGTTTGTAAAAGCATAAGTAAAACCTTTCAATTATAAATTGACAGTTGAATTTCTATCAGATGCAATTAGAAGCTGGCTCCTGGGGGAGCGTCACTGCTGCGGCGGTGGAAGTTGGAGAGAGCTAGCTCCTGCGGGAGCGACACTGCTGCGGCAGTGGGAGTTCTGTGCAGTGTTTCAGTTTTCAGTTTCAATTTCAGGAGTCTTGAAATCACTCTGGTTACAGACGTCTAGATACACTCGAGAAATCACAAAATCAGTATAGTTTGTAAAAGCATAAGTAAAACCTTTCAATTATAAATTGACGGTTGAATTTATATCAGATGCATGTTGCATATTTAATTTCAAAACAAACTTACCTGTTGGAGATCGGAATGTCAAAGTTTATGAAAGTTCACAAACTTATTGGCTTTGAATAAACCCTGAGCAGGGGTTCATCCAAATATCATAGACTTATAAAGCTTATCATAGACTTAAAGGGAGTCTTGAAATTACTTTGGTTACAGACGTCTAAATACACACAAGAAATAACAGAATCAGTATGGTTTGTAAAAGCATGAGTAAAACCTTTCAATTATAAATTGACAGTTGAATTTATATCAGATGCAATTAGAAGCTGGCTCCTGGGGGAGCGTCACTGCTGCGGCAGTGGAAGTTAGAGACAGCTTGCTCCTGCGGGAGTATCAGTGCTGCGGCAGTTGAAGGTAGAGACAGCTTGCTCCTGCGGGAGTGTCAGTGCTGCGGCAATGGAAGCAATGGCCATGAAGTTGTAAGTGGGGAGGAGCTGATGCTTAACGGAAGACCTTGTTTGAATGTGCGATCTGTTTGGACTGATGTGGCTCTTGGAAGCTTCTGGAGACCAGCGGCGCAATGCTTGTATTACTGTTGGGAAAAGGCCTTGCACCGCCGTGGTTGCTGCACCTGTGCGAAATGAATGGCTGGATGAATGGTCTGTTGGGAATCCGGTTTGGGGTAGCGTAGCTTTAAGAAGTTTGGAACCGGAACTTGTAATGGGGTGGAATCGTCTATAGAGAGTGGGACGGATGGGAGTTTAGCTTGCGAGTTTCTGAAATGAAAGTAGGCTGAGTGGATGTGATGGTGGGTTATGAGCATCTGAGGTAACCAAGCCAGTGTGAACATGGCTTCACTGCTGCGGCAGTGGGAAAATTCCCCCTTGGCTGACTCCTGCGCGAGTGTGGGGGAACATCATTGCTGCGGCAATGGGGGCAGCGGTGGAATCATTTCTATTTGAACTGAGCTCATGCGGGAGTGAGGAGGTGCATCTCTACTGCGGAAAAGGTTTCGGCAGTGAGAAGTAGATTTCACCTAGGTAACCCATGGTGAAGCTGGCTTGGAAGTTCTTGGTGTTAATGGAATGCACTACGAGTCGGTGGTAGTGGGTAGAGATCATGTGGAGCAGACCACATGTGGAGTGGAAAGTCTTGAACTTTTCCACTCCACATGTAATCCTCCGAGGGAGTGGTTTGAAGCGAAAGCTTGAAGAATGAACATTTAGCGTTGATAAGTATCAACTCTGAATATTGATGTACTGGTTGGGAATAGGTCCACCTCTGGTGGCAGCAGCCTTAAGTTCAGTTGGGATTTGCGTTCGACTGATGTTGGCGACAGAGGTGGTTCTAAGCAGCAGTGTTTGTGGAATGGCATAGCAGAGAACGGGATGAAGGAGAATTAGCATGGTGGAGAGAATTAGGTGGGAAAGGCCAGGGGCGAAGCCACTTGCGGAGGCAGCCTCACGCTAGGATCGGAAGGCCGGGCTGCAGGCCTAACATAGGGGAAAAGTTAGGTACGTGCTGCCGTTGCTAACCCTGCACCGCTGGCGGAGGCAAGCTCGCACTTAAAGGGCGGCGTTTGTCGCTAGATGCTGGCATGTGAGGTGCAGTGCTGGAAAACTGCAGTGCGCTGCTGCGTCTTAACGCTTGGAAATCTGGTTTGCAAGGGAGAGATATGAAGATTTAAGGAACGCACGTTTGAGGCGTTTTGGAGGTAGAGTTGATTTGGAGATGGTACGGCTGACTGAAGCGAGACCTATTCTAGTTGATTTGCTTTGGTCGTCCTCCTTTACTATTGATACGAGTGCTGAGGTGTCGTAGGAAGTTGGGCAAGAAGGTGGATGTCTTGAAGGTGGGGGTGAAGGCAAGCCACGGCGTCATAGGGTGCGACAACGGAGCGGAAGAGCTGGCGACCGCGTGGTGTTGTTGGAGGCTCGGTTGCAGTGTTTGTTGAGTGCAAGAGCTCCTTTCGACAGTGGGATACAATGAAGGAACTTGGGAGGAAGAGTTTATCTTGAAACTGGTACATCTCAATCTTGGACAGGGGTGGCCAACCTGTTCAGCGTGAGCCTCGAAATAAGCTCATGGCTGCGGAGCCGCATGGAAGACTGTTAAATTCGCATTTGTTGATGGGGTTTTTGACATTAGAAAGGTCTCGCACATATATCACACGTTTAATATGTTTATAAATAAATTCTTTAATACTTTTAACATATGGCGACCCACGAGCTATGCAAGCATACAGAGACAATGCGTCTGTGGATTATATATGCGGGAAAAACGGAATATCATCTCATTGACGGTGACAGGAAGTATAAAAGTAAGCAGCGGCTTGGTAATGTAGTGATCGGTTGGAAAACGACTCCGGTTACTATCGTAGCCTCTGAAATTTTATCATATTTCGTTTAGAGAAGTATGAAGGCAATGCTATTTAAGATATTTATACCGTCTGGCAGCCAGATCTGCATCGCGCTACGATTGGCCAGTTGTCAACTGCTGTTATCCATAAAGTTTCAGAAATGACGTGAAGGGGAGGAGTCCCCGAATGCATTTCATTAAACATCTCGTTCCTACTCTCGAAAGGGAACGCGCTTCTGCGCGCCTCTATTTGAATTTCGGAAAACATCATGTCCGCGTGAGCGGCGGCTGATCTTGGCAGGATACATGTAAATTTATGTTTATGTAGACAAAAAGGTCTCAAGCGGGCCGGATGAGAGCTGCGAAAGCAGTCAAAGAGCCGCATGCGGGTTGGCTGCCCCTGTTCTTGGACAATGTGGCGAAAGGCGGGGCATCACATGATCGCCTGCTAGATTTGAACACATTGGCTGGCGCTGAGCCAGAGAAAGCGCTCGAAGCTTGTTGCTGTTCAGCGTTTCAATCTCTTGAATTATTTTGGTTACGGACGTCTATCGACTTATAAAGCTTATCATGGACTTAAAGGATTGAAACAGTGAAGGCAAATAATTACTTTGAAAATAGAAAGTGCATATGGTTTCTTTCCGGCGAGTCCACTTAATAGCCGATTGAGTTGAAACAACAAGGCAGCGTTGGCAATAAGTACTTGATCCTTGTGTGGGCGGCTGAGCACGCGATCGACTGTAATGAGCGCGATCTGAAGTGGCGCGTGCGATCGGACTGTACTGCGCGCGATCTGGCTTCGGTGCGCGCTACTGCTTGAGATGCGAGGAAGCAGCGCGCTACTTTAGAACAATCACATTTCAGACGTGGGTTCCCCGGAACAGTAGTATTGAGAGGCACAACTGCTCGTGATTTAGCGATGCAGAAATAAAGCGCCGGGAAGGATTACAGCTGCTCTTGTTTGTGTGAGCTGACGGACAG